>AYEL01046060.1:0-24194 GCA_000484575.1 Olivierus martensii
GAAACCAGTTGATGCGCAAACGCAATTTATAATGTTAATTAATTAATTTTTTCATTTTAAAAATAATTCATTATAATATTCTGCATAAATATATGCGCTGTATATGTAGGACTGTCATTAATTTACATACAATTTTATTCTCAATAATGAATACTCTTACATGTTTACACAAAATGATCATTTTTTATTATTAATAAATATTGGGTAAGATTCTACTTTGACTGCCAAGAGTTTTCGCGGCGCCGCGCGCGCACACTTTATCGAGCATGAAAAATCGACGCGTATTAAGGCGCGCTATAACGCGACTTATTATTCATAGACGCATCGCACTAGGATCAGACGCGAAAACGCGAGGCAGTCAAAGTAGAATGCTACCTATTTGGATATCAGCTTAATGAAAATGCCACGTTTACACGTAAGTTTATGGTGACTAATATAAGTTTAAATGCTCAAAGTTTGAAGACTCATTATGTAGTAAATCTTTAAATAATTTAATCTGCTAACTTATCAATGATTATTAATTTAAATAACAATAAATGATTGTAAACAGGAACCATATGGCCCCAAACGAACCATGATTAAAGAGCAAAACCAAAGTAAACTAATGGATGGGGGCCATGAAGATGAATGGAATGATCCACGAACAAAAAATGTTTGGAAACCACTAATTTAAATGGATTTTTCTGTTTCCATTCGACTTTTTTTGTGAAAACAATTCTTTAATTACCTTTATACTTTTTGACAGATTTATGACCATAAATTACCATAATCTATTTTTCTCTAAACCTTTATCTTAATTGAATCATTTGTTAGATGTTTTTCGATGATCAACACAAGTTAAATATTTACAAAATTTATAAATAAATCTGAAAGAAGAGGAGAAAAAATCAGAGCGATAAACTACATAAAAGGAGAAACTATCTAATAATTTCGTATTATTATTATATCATTAATTCTAAACTGACGTATAGAATGAAAACAATAATCATCATAAGTAAACAGTATATTAGGTTAACGTTAATCTGTATATCGTGTTAATAATAGTTATCATAAATAGTAAACACTCATCAAACATCAGAGAAGTGCTCTATAGAACGTTAATATCAGCTCATCCCAAAAGAAATGTACATTTTTTATACTGTACTTGTTCAAACGTGTCTCAGCTTGTGTAAATATGAATTTTTAAAACTTTCACAACGTTGGAAGAGTGTTACTGATTCAATTGGAGAATATATATTTCCTAAAAGATAAAATATATATTTTATATTTTATATCTTTTGGGACGATCTGATAAATGAGTATCACGATATCAATAATGTTCTCTGCAAATATTTCTTTCCCGAAACACTGTCAGAATCAGCAAATGCAACCGTTTTCATTAATAAATTCATTCTTTGGTTAGATAAAATTAATATATATGAAAAATTGCTGATATTATGCATTTATATCACGACCACTGACGCCATGCAATCCATAAATTTAGTTCCACTAATTACACTTTGCTTTTTCTAGGTTTTATCGTGGGAAAGAGTGCATTTCTAATACGAAAAGTATATAAAAATAATTATTATACGGTGTAAGCTTTTACGGTGCAAGAAATTAAACTAGAAAAAATAAAATAAAAGACGATTTACAGATTAATATTGTTTGGATGAAAATAAATAATAGTTCTTTCTGGAAAAAAAAAAAAAACTAGATATCAAGTAATTAGACTAGCTTTTCTCTTCAATAAATTTTTTTTCTTCTATTTTGAAACATAATAAGACGAAAATTATAGCTCATTATTTTTCGAGATGATTAAAAATTCTTTAAAAAATTTATTAAGTCTGATACAAAAGATGTTAGAAAAGGTTAAATACTTTTTTGGTCCTCCTCTTTTATAAAATTACTCTTCCTTTACAGTTTTATAATTACGAAAGACAGTTTTTTTTTTTATTAAAAAGTTACCATTTATAATCGATTAAAATACTTCAGTAGAAAACATGCAATAATACGTTTCCTAATCTATTAAAATGTAGATTACTAAAATGCTTTGCTAAAGATTACCAATTTTAGATTATAATTTTAAATTAATAATAATTTTAGATTACTAATATTAGTATAAATAGATTTCTATCAGTTACCAAGGATAGAACGTTAATACCAGCTCATCCCAAAAGAAATGTACATTTTTATATACTGTACTTGTTCAAACGTGTCTCAGCTTGTGTAAACATGAATTTTTAAAGCTTTCACAACATTGGAAGAGTGTTACTGATTCAATTGGAGAATATATATTTCCTAAAAGATAAAATATATATTTTATATTTTATATCTTTTGGGACGATCTGATAAATGAGTATCACGATATCAATAATGTTCTCTGCAAATATTTCTTTCCCGAAACACTGTCAGAATCAGCAAATGCAACCGTTTTCATTAATAAATTCATTCTTTGATTAGATAAAATTAATATATATGAAAAATTGCTGATATTATGCATTTATATCACGACCACTGACGCCATGCAATCCATAAATTTAGTTCCACTAATTACACTTTGCTTTTTCTAGGTTTTATCGTGGGAAAGAGTGCATTTCTAATACGAAAAGTATATAAAAATAATTATTATACGGTGTAAGCTTTTACGGTGCAAGAAATTAAACTAGAAAAAATAAAATAAAAGACGATTTACAGATTAATATTGTTTGGATGAAAATAAATAATAGTTCTTTCTGGAAAAAAAAAAAAAAACTAGATATCAAGTAATTAGACTAGCTTTTCTCTTCAATAAATTTTTTTTCTTCTATTTTGAAACATAATAAGACGAAAATTATAGCTCATTATTTTTCGAGATGATTAAAAATTCTTTAAAAAATTTATTAAGTCTGATACAAAAGATGTTAGAAAAGGTTAAATACTTTTTTGGTCCTCCTCTTTTATAAAATTACTCTTCCTTTACAGTTTTATAATTACGAAAGACAGTTTTTTTTTTTTTATTAAAAAGTTACCATTTATAATCGATTAAAATACTTCAGTAGAAAACATGCAATAATACGTTTCCTAATCTATTAAAATGTAGATTACTAAAATGCTTTGCTAAAGATTACCAATTTTAGATTATAATTTTAAATTAATAATAATTTTAGATTACTAATATTAGTATAAATAGATTTACTAAAATGTAAATCGATTAAAATCTAAGTATTTTAATCGATTAATAAAAATGTTTCAATAATCGATTAAAATCGATTACTGAAATAATATAATTAATCGATATAATATTCTGTATAACATCTAAAATAATATAATAATAATTGATTTTAATCGATTTCAGTAATCGATTAAAATCGATTTACAGCTTAATACATTGTATCTATCAATAAAATCAATTTTTACATTTTAATAGATTTAAAATGTAAAAATAGAGTTTGACTGTGATACTTACTTTTAACTTTTATGAAATTTCCTGTGTCATCTTCAGCAGTGTTTGAGCTATCGATTAATCGATTAAAATTTAATTCCCTGCTTAATCTTTTATCACAGTGAACGAAACAATGCGACATACGTTTGCCACGTTTTCATTCTTTCATCAGTTTTAAGCGTAATTTAAAAACTGAATTTCGCATTTATGAAGCGCATTTCTGTGTAATGGTTAAAATAAAATTCGCGCTTGATTATTATTATTATTTTTATTTTTTTGTGTGCTGCTTTCCCTTTCTTCTCTGCCAAGTTATTCGCCATTATACGAGCATTTATACAGTATCTGAAATGCTTGCCAAACAAGTTATATGATAGGCTTTTCAGGTAAAACAGCACGTAACACGCACGTCAATACAATTAAATGCGTCAAACGCGTTGACAGTATGAATTAACCTTTAGACACGATTCTTCAAGAGGAGCCTTGAATTATATAATTTTATTTAGCTATTTTCGAAAAATATATCTGAAATTTTCCGTATTATACTGTCATTTGTATTCCGTATACCTATATTCTATCTACATCATTACCCAATAAATGACGGACAAAATCATAGAGAAAATATCAGAAAAGTCTGTAGTTGCATGTGTTAAACTATCTAGCTTTTTTTTCTCTTCTTCTTCTCCTTCTTTTACGAGTTCAACGAAACCTTAATGTCTCGTTAAGTGCCTACAGACATTTTTCTTTGGCTTTGAAAGAAAGAAAAAAAATACCAGGCTTAAAAAAAGCATTTTCTTTTGGTTCCAAAATTCCTCTAAATCTGGAAAAAAAATTAAACTCGTGTTACAGTAGATTTGTAACTTTTTCTTCTCTGGAATGTTTACTGCTAGCGTAACTGACTGCATTCCAGATAATATTTTTTAAGATTAATTCTTAGTTTATTAACGTTATTTATATTTTAATTATTAAAGTAGATTTAATCAATAAAAATTGCTATTATTTGTTTTTTTGGCTAGATATCCAGTTATCGAGCATACCCACCTCTGACATCCACTTCTTTACCTCACGATGATCTAAATGAAGGAGAAAATGCTGAAAGCTCTGTACCAGCTCCGTTTATTGTCGGGTTCTATCGCCCCGATAATAGTCTGATGGGTTATAAAGGTCAAAGATCAAAGCAGGTTAAAGTATGTGACGTGATGTATGTCTTCACTTTAGATATTCCCACACAAGTTCCACCGTTTCGTATAATTATAACCGATTTATTTTTGATGTATGTTGTTGGAATCAGAAATAAAAGTATTTTTCTTACAGAAAACGTTCGACTCATTCGTTTAATAATATTTTTACTGTTTGTATCATTGATTAAATTATTTTTAAATGGAGTTTTTGAGATGTTGAGTTTAATTTTGGTCCAAATTTCTACTTTCAGTTATCTCAATCCGTCCAAAACAGAACTCTGCGATCCGATTCCTACTTGAAGGAATCGACTCCATCAGATCGCATGATTCACAATAATGTGACTTCTTATTCTACCAGACACATGCACGGTAAGTCGAATTTACTTATTTATATATACATAAATATATATATATATATATGTACACAAAATTAATCTATAATAAACGAAAACGATTCGGATGTATTGCTAGAATATTATATTGTCTTTGTGCCGAGAGACTAAAGCTAAAAAATTCCAATGATGTTGACCTTTGACACTAGCTAACACATCGTGACATTAAGGTGAACGTGTGGCTCACCCTTACTCAATAAATTGACAAAAAGTGTTTTTCCTTGTATATGTAGCCATTAAGCCAGCTGTGCCATCTGTGTCATCAAAGTTTCGAACTTGTTCCAGAACCACCGAAGACATAAACAAGGTAAAATTTAATTTCCATTTTTTTAATCTAAAAAAAAAACAATGAAAATTATTAAAAAAAAAAAAAAAGGAATTTGATTAAAAATATTCAGTAAGTCACTCTTAATGGAAGAAAAATGTAATTTAATGGTTAAAAAATTAAAAAAAATTGATTTATTTACAGGATGTACATTCGACTTCTCAACAACGATCGCCCGGTCCGGTATTATCTCAGGCATTAAAATTAGAAAAATTTCGTAGTCCCGACTTCAACAGCACTCATTCAGTAACTAGGACACACGCGTGGGTTGAACAGCAGACAGTAAGAAACAATATATATTAATATTCATCCAGTTTAATGTAATTTTAACTGCATATTTAAACAGATTTCAGAAAAGGTTAACGAACACGGACTCAATGCGGTACAAAGTAATTCCAATATTAAACTGGAATACAGGCCCAATAAAGTAAACCCCGAATTAAATATTTTTTTTTACGTTATTCTGGAATATTATTCGGCATAACTTATTTGATGCAGTGTATATTTTAGGTAAATGCCACCGCTCAACAATCGGAGATGTGCAGGAAAGTTCCCCATCAGGTAACAGTAATTTTTTTTTTTTAATTACAGTAGTATATCTTAACTTACGAACTTAATTCGTTCCTCTCCGTTAAATCGTTCGTAACTCGAGAAGAGTTCGTATCTTGAAAACCACTTTTCCATTTTATCTTATGAGAAATCGATTAATCTGTTCCCAGATTTAGAAATTTTAAAATCTTTGGTTTTATGTGCTTTGTATCAAAATCATCTTCCATTAAAAAAATAAAAAAATCAATTTTCTTGTGACTAGTTTTGTAGTTCGGTTGCTTACTTGTTAGATATAACTAGTAATTATTAAGAAGATCTTTTAATATTATCAAGAATAAGCGGTCTTTATCACATTATAAAAATTTATCTACATTATAATATTAGATGATACAGCAAAAACTTCGACATAGATTCATAACGCCATGAAAATATCCAAGAAAAATCGTTTTATGGCACAAATTTGTGTGATTGCCTCTACGAGATCAATCCCTCATAAAGTTAACATATAGGGCCTACAGGCAATAATTTCTGTGTTGAAAGTCTGAAAATTTGCCATATGATAAAACAAAATGGTAGTGAGCAAGCCAAATATTGTTATCACTGCCTGCCGACATTAAACTTTCTATAAATTTATTTCCAACTTAATTATCATCAATCTGATAATTTTATTCGATAGAAATGTTCTGTAGGATCTAAAATATCAAAATTTAAATGCCAAAACCTCTTAATAAATGAAATCAATTAACTTAAAAGCAATAAAATTGCCCAAAAAGCGTTGTCTTTTTCTAGACTATGTTTTGAATGATTTTGTTGCTTTCAAATTTAATTTCTAACATGTTGCAGCAGATATTAAAATTATTTTGCTCATAATAAGTAATACTTATATTATTTTTGTATCATTTGATATTTTATTCTTTCAGATACACGAAAATTTGGATGATGGTCATCCGAACTCCAACCGACAACTTCGAGTAGAAAAGTAATATTTGTTTTCTTTGATAATAATAAGTGGTAACTGAATTTAACAGTACTACACTAATATTTTAATCCACAATATCTTAAAGGCCAATATTTTGTAGTCATTTCTCTCCGAAAGACGATTTAGAAACAGAAAGTTTGCGAAATGCGTGTACAAAATGGTTTGCCCGTGACGACGTGAATTCCGTTCATCGTCACATCCCAAATAAGGTAACTCTATAGTCTTGTTAAAAATTAAACATTGCATATTAAACGAATTAAAAATTTGATTATTTAGCCAAGTAATCTCGTTGATCTATCGCTTAACATAAAATCGAGTGAGGAACCCGAGAAAGTTGTACAGAAAGAAACCATAGGAAGAACACACCAGGAAACATCTACGAAGAGGCGGCATTTAAGAGAAGATGAAGATAAATCAAGCTCCGAATCGGGAAGAGGGACGATGCAGAGCGGAATGACAGGACCAAAACATCATCTAGATATAAGTCTCGATTCTGATCACAGCGTGGTCACTTGGAAGAAGAAAGAAGCCATTGCGTGCAATCAAGCCACTCAACGCGAAATGGGAACCCACGACGTACCCCAATCGTCGAAGTGAGTTCACGAAAACATTAATTAATAAATAATTAATCATTAATCACGATCGTACTTCTTCCTTAGAGCGAAAGCAACGAGTTCTTTACAAGAATCGAGTAGTAGCGAACGAAAAGATCGTCAAAGAGCTCATCAACCCATCAGGAACAGATGCCAAAATAGTCTCAAAAGCTCAATTAATAGAAATTACCATCAAAACAAGATATTTTTAAGTAGGTGATTTAATATACAGGGTGTTTCATAAAGAATTGAGGGGTTAAAAAAATTTACTACAAGAAAACTATTAAACTTACAGTAATGAAACAAGTCCAGAACGAAAGAGAACTCAAACAGTTTCTGGGTGTACAGTATGTTTTGTTAAGCTGATAGTTCGTATTCCTGCTGCTAGGGGGTGTTTATTACTGTTGTGACATATCTGGACATGCTACAACAGTGGCTTATGCATCAGTTGCAAGAAAAGCCTAATTGCATTTTTCATCAAGATGGTTGTACCGCCTACTTTTACAATGACGTTCGTCTCTGCATGGAGTAAGTACTGTCAAGGTGTTGAATAGAACATGAATATGGAAATGGCCAGCCACCTAATGCTGTGGCGCAAGATCACCCGATCTCACACAGTGTGATTTTTTTGTGAGTTACATCAAAGACGAGGTATTCGTCCCACTGAAGCCGACTTAAGGTAGCATACGCATGGTAGACATTATCGACAGCACCATGTTTATGCGCGTATGGCAAGAACTAGACTATCGTGTCGATGTGTGCCATGGCGTGGTACACACATTGAACATTTGTAGGTGCCAAAAGAACTGTTTGAGTTCTTCGTTCATTCTGGACTGGTTTCATTACTGTAAGTTCAATAGTTTTCTTGAAATAAATGTTTGTAACTCCTCAATTCTAGAAACACTCTGCACTTACTAAGTTATCTTTACGAATAATAAGTTTTTACATAAGCTATATTTTAATAGATGAAACAGAATCTACTACCACTAGCCTAGACTTAGAAAGTTTGACTATAGAAGACGACGATGACATTTCTGGATTAAATTATCGCGAAGAAAACGAAATGTCTCTTATTAGACAGCAATTAGAAGGATTGGAAGCCATGTATTCTGAAGTAAGTAGTTTTTTTTTTCTCAAATTTTCTCTTAAAATATAAATATTTTATAAATTTTTTAAAAAATTTTAGATACTTCGACTGTTAGGAGTTAAAAGTCGATGTTTAAAAATGAGCAGTAGAAATTCTCGTTCGGATAATCATCGAGGAGGACGTCCAAAGAAGATTCACGGAAGTTTATCTTCACTAACAGGCAAGAGTTGTTCTACTCACAGAGAGAAGAGTCACTGCCATAACGAAAGACGACGTTGTAAAGAAAGCAGAAATGGGTAAAAAAAATAACGTTAAAACGTCATCGTAAGTTGATGGATACTGATTCAATAATTAAATAATAAAATTTTAGGGGTTCTAGCCGGTGTTTTCAACGTTTGGAAAGTCACGTGGTTAACCTGGCCAGAAACGTGGCCCGACTATCTTCGGAAATAAGGTCGCAGCAATGTCTAGTGAGGGAATTAGACGAATTAAGGAACGATGTGACCTGGGTCCGGGAACAACTGAAACTAGTTCAGTCATCTACCTCAAAAAGTATTAAAGACTGGGACACGTTTCGAGCGGAAGTTTTACAGATTTTAAATCCTGGAAGAATCAGAAAATTAACAAAGTATTTTTAGTTTGTTTCTTAACTAATCTTATTATTATTTTTTTCTAAAATAAATTGTAATCTGTTAAATTTTAGAAGGAAAAAAAAAAAAACTGAATTAGAAAATAGCAAATATTTTATTGAGGTTTTGAAAGAAATCAAATTATTTTTGTCCTTATTAATCTGTATAATTGATTATCCTTATGGAAGAAATAATTTAAAATTATGCAAATTATATAAAGAAAATATGGTCGCAGTGATAGGTCTGTGTAAAAGCTCCTCTTTCCTACAATCAATCAATCAATATACAAAGAAAAAATAAGAAATTACTTTTTATTTATGTATATAATGTAATAATAATAATAATAATTGGAATTAATTTAATAAAAAAATTGGAACTGAAATAATTAACAGAAGGGAATTTTCTGATTAGTGGATTCTAAAGTATATGAGTACATTTTTAAGGATCAAAATTTTATTTGAATAATTTTTATTCATTAAATGCATTAATGCGGAAAAAGTACATTTTAATAAATGTACTTTTTCCGCAATAATAGTTGACTCCCTTATACAATCGATTCCGATTAATTGGGACACATTGGGACTAATCCATTTTGGCTCAATTAAGCGGCTGCCCCAATTAAACGAACTAATAAAATAAATTCTAAAATAAAATATGTAATACGTAGGTAAAAAAAATAATAATTAGGTACCTATTTTAATATTTTATTAAACTAAAACACAGAAAATATTTGTAGTATAAATACTGAAGAAAAAATAATATATACATGATAAATTTTACAATTTCAAATTTTAATTCTTAAAATGCATCGAGTGTAATCTGTCTTTTGTCTTTTGATTTTGATACACCAGTTATATCAGCGAGTCTACGATGGCTTATATTAAATGGCTGGCTTTTAATTTTATCCAGCAAAGCAAGTCTACAATGGCTTGTATTAAATGGCTGGTTTTTAATTTTATCCAGCAAGCAATTTTAATTGAAAATGTAAAAAAAAAAATCATTTCTTGGCATCTGGGCAAAGATTTAAAAATTTTAAATAAAATCGACATTGTAAATGAATATCGCTAGGTACAGTAACGATAGAATCTTAAGTAGATGCACACTTGCCACACTCACGTCGATAGATAACTGATTAGCATCACGCTAGTGTTATCAAATATTAGTGTAGGCCTACGTAGTGTTGACATACTTTCGAAAAATCTCTAAAATATGTCAAAAATTACTACTGTCCCAATTAAGCCGTTTAAATTATGTATTAGTCTATTAGTTTGGTTTTCGTTCTTTGAGATTTGGCCCAAAAAAGCGGCTGCCCCAATTAACCAATGGCCCAATTAAGCAGAATCGACGGTATTATAATGATAGTTTAATGTGAATTAGCTTATATTTTTAATAAGAGTGAAACGTTTTCATTTTGATTACTGTTTGTAATATTAAAATATGCTAATTACATCATATTTGCTTATTAATTTTATATAATGCTAAATCACATAATTAATAATAGAATAAATAATATGAATTTTCATTATTTTAAAAGTATTTCTTTTACCATATTGAATTGAATGAACAGAGACAAAATACAAGTTACAATTTATAACAGACAGTTATCTATGAGCATAACTCATAGATAACTGTCTCTTTTTTCCAATATTTGTAATTTAATATATCTGATTTTAATATATAGATATTGTTATTTTCATCTGTTAGAAATTGCATGAAAAATAATTAATCAAGTATAAATGATGTTAAAGAGTAACAATAATTAAAGTTTACTTATTATATACATAATTTATACTTTAATATATATGTTTATCATGTTATATATATGTATGTGTAGAAATGTAAAAATCAGGAAACATGAATTAAGATATATTAATCTATAAATATTGGAAAAAGGAATTAGTTTTCTATGAGTTATGCCATTAAGTGTCAACTGAAACTTGTATGTTTTTATGTTCATTGAATCCAATTTCCAAAGTTGCAATGGATTATATATAGATAATCTATTGCAACTTTGGTTACATGAATTTCTTTTTTAACTTAATTTTTATTGTCTAGTTGTACATGTAATCAGTTATATTAGGCTCATTTATAGTTAATTTTTTTGGTAGAAAACTCTCTAATCCATTTGGAATGAAGTCTTATTAGTTTTTTTAATAAAAAATTTGTGAAAAAACATTAATTTACAATTTATTCCATAAATTATGGAAATTTATTAGTGCATATAGCTTAAAAGTGATACATTGATACTATTGTAACGGGAAAAAAAATCTCTTGAGATCTGATTATACACCAAATCCAGTAAAAAAAATATCACCTAACAAATCTCTTCTACAACTGCTGATATATCATCTTGTGACACTTCTCTATTGTATTTTCCTCATTATATTGTGGAAAAGCGTAAGCATCTTACGTTTTACCACGAATATAATGAGCAAAATCCTCACAACTCATATTTTTTTTTTTTTTTTTTGTAACAATTCTTAATGTTATTTTTTTAAAGTATAGTTTAAAAAGTTTATAAGTATGGTTCTTGATAAAATCGCTAAAAAATACTTTCATATGGATATGAAACATGGTTATTACTATAAGTACTGAGATTTCAGTTTCATATATCAGTACAGCATCCAATTTAAGCAACGTCAGGATAAGGTATAATCAGAAATACAAATATATAATATTCATTATAACAAATTGGTGCAATTCTGTTCTCATGCTGTTAAATTAGCATATTATCATGATGCTGAACTGTTTAAGAGAAGAAATAAATGAAAAAATACTCAAAAAACATTAAAATTGAATTTTATCGTCGATAACTAAGAAGACAAATGGCAATTTTAAGCTCGATGCTTGCATTTTCTATGGTTGCAGTCATCAATAAGCACGAATATTTTTGTTTAATTTACGAATAATTAAAAAAAAATAAACGAATCGGAAGTTTTTTGAGACAATGATGACAGCTGATAATTGTTTACTAATCTGTTTATTTTTCTGCAAGTAACTTAAGTGAAAATAATCACTTTTTCAGACTCTAACTTTACTATCGATGGCCTACGGCTCGTCCTTCTTTATACCGATGGATGACGTATAATTATAGTAATTTTGTAATTACAATAATTATACCAGAAAGATTATCTTCCCAGTTTCAATTGCTTAAAGAAAAGAAAAAAAAGAAGAAAGAAATAAAAAAAAAGGTTAACATCGAAGATGTTTGGAAACTTTCGAAGTTTTAACGTGCCGCCTGTGTAGAAATATTTGATTTTAACATTATTTTCTTCTCAAGTTAATCATGTAAATAAGATGTTAGTTCTATCTTGATAGCATAATTATATAGAAATGTAGCAATGGATGAAAATGATAATTGATTAATTAAAAAAATTATATTTTATACTAAAGTTTGTTGAAAAGGTTCAAGAGAGCTTAGAATGAAACTGCACACATTTTACGCTCTTCCGACTATCTACTACATGCGAAAAAAAAATCGATTATGCAAGTAAATGCTGGAAAAATCGATATTCCATTAGTCGTGCTTAATGGAGATTTCTGAATTTCGATCTTGTTTGTAGATAAACTAATTCTCTCGTCGATAATGAGCGGTTGGTCTGCTTGGCAATTGTTAGTCGAAAGAGTGCAAAGTATGAATTATGAGGTATAGTTAACAAAATTGCGAAGTAATATCATTTTGCACGCATGCTAAACAACTGCACTTTCAAAAAAGCCAAGATTTATATGCAAACCAAAAATTTTAAATTAAGTTTTTACGGTATTTATCAATCAAAACGCACTTAAAATATGGTAGCAATATGTAGTTATTACTAAGAAGCATTGTTATCGAGATCGTTTATGAAGATAGCAATTATAAAGATAATTACATATTTAAAAACATGATGTTCTTCACATAAAATGCTGATGGATATAATGGTCTCTGAACTATCCTGATTTAGTTTTATCCTTTCACCTCTCATGAAACTAGCTTCCTTTCATATACAAGACACCCAAAGAAAGTTCTTTACGCCCAAATACATAGTAAAAGGCGTGCTAGTAAAAGAGGATAATAGGCAAAAGAGTAGGCGTAATAATCATTGTATATATAATAAGAGGCCTTTATCACATAAAACTAATGAACCGTAAGACAAAATTAGTTATTTTATATCATGTATATGACATTATTTTAATGGGAAAATCTTAAAAAGAGCCTTCAATGTGTACTATTCATCCGAAAGTTGAATAACTTTATAATGGGTTTAAACAGTAATTAAAACTTGAGAAAAACCATTCATAAAACTTTATATGGGAAAGGATTTATTGGTATCTGAATTATTCAACGCAAAGAATATGTTATTTAAATGCCAAAAATAAATAAATTTTGCTTAATTTTAATAAAGATTAACAAAATTTGTTAACTGTTATAAGATTTAATTTATTCGAACAGTCGAAAAAAAATATGTTAAATATATAAAATGTACGACACTTCTATCAAATTATTTTACGAATTTCTTAACTAAAAATGTAGTAGAATATGTTAATAAGCAAAAATTTCTCTAACTTACCATTAAAACTCCATCGAAATTATTCGAATTGATCACTGATATAAACAAAATTCAGTTTTAGAAATGTAAGTACTGTATAGTTGGATTTCTGTAAGTAAAATGTCTCTGTTAGTAGGATTTTTAGGTGGTTTCTGCATAACGAATTGATCATTGATATAAACAAAATTCAGTTTTAGAAATGTAAGTACTGTTTAGTTGGATTTCTGTAAGTAAAATGTCTCTGTTAGTAGGATTTTTAGGTGGTTTCTGCATAGATTTTCCTATTGGGTGTAACCTTAAAACTAATCATAGAAATTTTCAGAGAGAATTGTCTTAGTTTATTGAACCTTCTCCAGTTATGAATAAAACCTATAAATAAATATACAGTACAGTATATATCAGTTAAGAAAATAATAAGTAGCTATACTGTAATGCCATTCACTAATTCTAAAATATAGTATAGATTATCAATACATATTAGATTCTCATATATTTAGATGAATATATTTTTATGGAAGAAAATTTTATTTCTAAATTAAAAATAACAAATTCATTTTGTGTATGTTTAAAAACGCTATATTGCTTTAATACTTCAAAGATTCTCTAAAAATAGGCCATTTATTACTTTTGATTGAGTTTTCCTTTTCTAGTTTTTATTTACTCATTCTATTCATTAGTTTTTATGTATTTTGGATAAAAATTTATTAAATTTAAATTTGTGCCATAAGAAATTCCTGGGAATAATTAAGTGATTTCGCCTTAAGTTGTTGAAGATCAAAGAGTCTATTGATGCTGTTCAAACACCCAGTCCTAGATTGTTAAACTACTGAGAAATAAATAAATTTGCTACGTTACCTTTAATATAACTAATTCATGTATAAATTAAAAGTAGCTAAAAGCATAAAGATATGTATATCTCGAGTAAACAATAAGCAAAAATTGAGTAATTTCATCAAGAAAAACAGAATATATCTTTAAAAATCATAGAAGTTTGCCTTTAATAATAGAATTATTTCAATATGTAATTAAAGAGTTTAACTGACACATGATAACTTGCCTACTGTAACTGGATAAAGTTGTAAACAAGTTGACTAGTAACTTATTCTTTTATATATCAAAAAATAAACTAGCATTATCACAAAGTTATTTTGTATAAAGTGCATAGTTACAGCACATTTTAGAAACTTAACCTGAATTATAGTATTTTTGGCTGGCAATTATAGTATTTGGAACTTGCGAGATTGACAAGTATGATCCTATCGTATGCTACTGTAAGTCTAACACATACAACTCTTTGTTACAAAGCCATTCACACTTGTGCTAAATACTGCATTTATCTTAAACATAACAATTTTTTCTCGAATTTTGTATAATAAACGGTAACCTGAATTGTTAGTTTTGAGGATATCGCACTCCATATAGTTTTAAAATAAATAAACTGCTTGTAGTCTACATTATTTTCTTGGAGTTAAAAAATCTGTATACAAACACACATTAAATTAATTAAAAATTTTTAATTCTTTTCTTTTCTTAAGCAAAAAAAAACTAAAAATCAGTTTAAAAAAAAACACAAAAGTATATTCTATCCAATAAAATTTTCTAGTTGGAAAAAATGAAGGTTATTGTTAATGTGTTAATTCCTTCATCTCCAACGAATAAATGAACTCAAAATTTTGAGAGAAACCATACAAAAATGGCAAAAAAAAAATTCAGCAACTGTTAATATACTTTGTAATGGTCACTGTTATTTTAACGCTTTTGGGAAGATTTGTTGTACAGCATCAATTTTTGTCTGTAATTCTATGTGAAGAAACATTAAAACATTAAATCGCTTCATGCGTGACAATAATTTTATACTTAATTATGCATTATTTGAATTTTTAAACAAAAACATTTTACAATTTCTAATTTTGTTTTAACAAAGAACGAATGTATTTTACTGATATGACGTTTCATTAACACAGAAAACTTTTTTCGTTTTTCTAGATTTTTTGGAGCCGAACCGCCTTTACTTCGTCAATTTTTAAAGAGATTAGGTTATGAAGTAAGCCATACGTTACATAATATAAATAATATATTAAAATAATTTAACAATTTTAATTAATTATATTAAATTTTTTTTTTAGAAATATGCTCCAAATTTCGAAACAGAAAAAATCGGAATAATGGAACTGCCGTACCTGAACGAAGAAAAACTTCAAAAACTCGGTATACCAATGGGTCCTCGTATTCGTATTTTACAAGAAGCCCATTTTACATTTCGTCAAAACGACTTAAAAATATACATCGTTTAAAATCACGTGTAATTGTTTTAAGTATTTAATCAGCAAGTTGTTGTCGTCGTCACCGAGGAGCTCAAAGAATTGACTGTTAATGCAAATATTATGTATTTATCGTAAAATATTAATAAAAACATTTTTATTTTGTATATTACAATTTTAAGATGAATAAAATATTTTTATTAATTATATTTCTTTAGGTAATTGTTTAAAATTTTTTTTGTAAACATGTGCGCATGTTTTTCTTCAGCTATTTAAAAATGGCAGACATTTGAACTTGAAAGGATGAAATTCTATAATAATTAAAGAACTATTTGTTGAATTTTTATGGCTTTCAGTTATATAGAAGTTATGCTATGATTTTGATTTTTAACCTTGTAAACACGTGCGCATGTTTTTCTTCAGCTATTTAAAAATGGCGGACATTCGAACTTGAAAGGACGAAATTCTATAATAATTAAAGAACTATTAGTTGAATTTTTATGGCTTTCAGTTATATAGAAGTTATGCTATGATTTTGATTTTTAACCGTTCAAAAAATAAGAAACACATTCGGAAAGTAGGCGATTAGTTCTTTCTATGTTTATTAAAGATACAGTATGCGCCAAAATATACAAGTAATGAAACTGATCGGATCACTTCTTCAGGATTTGAGTAGATTCTGTTGTGCAAAGGGCCTTCACATGAATATACTGTGGTATCAACAAGATGGGGCGACAGCATACAGCTCGAGAATAGCCATTCTGCAGGAAAACTTTCCAGGTCGGATCATTTCACGTGGTACTGACTTCCCATTCCCTAGATCTTACACCACCTGATGCCTACTTGTGGTGAATGTTAAAAGAAATTGTGTTCAACTGTAAAGATCCGCCAAGAACTTTGCCTGCATTATACGAGCAAATCTTCTCCTTTATCAGGAGTCTGCAGCAACTTCTGTTTCGAGATATGTTTGAAAATCTGCGTGAACGATATGAACACTGACTACAGCGAGGTGGTGCATACTTCGAACACTTACATTACGCATATCGTGGTAAATCAGCACACTAATAGTGGGTATATGTTAGTTTCTTTCAGGAAAAATAAACTAACAGATGACAAGTAATATTGTTCGTCTTTTCATTTAGATACTGTATATTTTGATGCATATGGTATAATAATAAAGTAATTTTTATGATTTTAATTGATTTAAAACATAAAATAAGGCAGCTTGTTAAAAAAAAATAACATCCGTCCCTTGAAAGTTTTGTTTACCTGATAGTTTTATAAATATTTTTAAGATACTTTATAATATAAACAGTTTAAAAATATTTTAAGAAATTTGAATATGTAATTTAAGTTTCAATGATATAGTAAATAATTATAAGATTAAAATTCAGATAAAATTCTGAACTTTTTAATTTCTCAATGCGAATTTTATTGTGAAAAATGCAACTATAAAAAATTATTTTTGTTACCAATTTCAGAGATTTAAGATAGTATTTCTAAAAAGTGATAAAAACAACTTGCTACGGAGAGGATGTAGATACGATCTGTTTCCTTTTTTTTTATCTTAAATGAACACATTTCTTTTCCCGGAAGAAAAGATAATGTCTATTATATATATAAAGCTCAAAAAAACTTATCTTAGAAATCTAGTTTGAGATCTGTAATCAAGAACAATGCGGAGAATCTTCATGAATATTTTTATTTTTTTTATTTTTATAATTGTAGTTGCAGGAGGAAGTCGTGAGTATCAATTTTTATTTACAGGACTACTATTTGGAAAGAATCTTGTTATGTGACTTGGCAATATTTTATTCTCAGGTAGAGAAAGATGCATTAATCCGAACGAATCGTTCTCTTACTGCGGTCCTTCGTGTCCGCCATCTTGTTTGCTACTTACCCTTCCAGGTACTGTTTGCACCACACAATGCGTTGTGGGATGTTTCTGCAGAAGCGGCTTAGTAAGAGATGGAAACGGAAACTGCATTCCTCCTAGAAACTGCCCAAAAGGACGATAAGTTACATGTATACATATATTATTTTTTCTGTAATGAATCTTTATATTAAAATCATCTTGAATAACATGAAGTCATCTTTATTGACGATTGATTTTCGCGCATCGTATCTACAGGTCTCTAGCAATTATTGCTAAAAATGAATTAAATTATTACTTTTTTCCTATGATTTATCGAGCCGTGCACCAACCGGGTGAAAAAATTCTATTCCAGTACATGGGATTGCCATGTGGATCATCTTTTGGATTATCTGCATGAACCATTTGTTTAGTATAAACCACCAGTTTCTTCTTCAGTAATTCTACTACTTTAGGTAACGTTTCTGCTAAATTATATTTTTCTGTTGGATCCTCTGAAAATAAACATTTTTTTCAAATAATTCTTAAGTAAAATAGTAATTTTTTATCGAAAAATACCTCTAATATTATAGAGTCTCAGAGCCGGCGTGGAATGTTTCGTTGGCAAGTTACACGTTTTTGTTTGTTCGTTTTGTTCCGGTGGTGGTATCCAACCGCTAGGATTACCGGGATTACCCCAGATTAATTTGTAATCGCCAACTCTAAAGTAGTAAAAATCTGAAGTTAAAAACAACTGTTATTTTTACACTTTAAACAAATGACTTACCTGATAGCAGCACGTCGCAGTGGATTATCGAAAATATTATAAACAAACTCGCTTCTGGCTGAGGGACCATTTCTACTAATAACATCCCACTGGTTAACGCCATCGATTTTATCACCAACTAAAGGAAAATTATAGTAAATTTTTATTATCTAATTCAATAATTAATTTTTTACGAGAGAACTGACCTTCGGTAGAACCTGCTAAGTGTAAAATTGTAGGATACCAATCTACTGCATGTATCAGTCTGGAAAAAAACATTTTATCATTAAATTTATTATAATTTAATTTATATTGATACATATTAAATGAAACGTGCTTGTTATTTATGTATTGCTTTTTCTGAAGAAGAGAACTATATACAAAAGCTGTTCCACGAGTTCCTCCTTCCCATAGAGTACCTTTATTACCTCTCAAAGGCCAGTTATTTCCACCAGCTTTGGTTTGGCCTCCATTCTAAAAAAATTACTGATTATTCACAAATCAAACTGAATTTTTTTGTACATATTGAAATTTAAATATTCACCTACATCAGTGGTGAATATTATTACTGAATTGTCTAAGAATCCGTATTTTTTCAGAGAAACGATAACTTTTCCAACAGCATCATCCATCGCACTCACCATTCCTATTTAATTCATGTAAAATTAAGCATTAAATATTAAATATTCTTACTTTAAACAATAATTCTTAAATGTTATGAGGCTAAGTATCCTTTACAGGCACTTCTAAAAACTTATTACTATTATTTAAAATTTACCACAATATTTTCGTCTATTATTGTTTTTAATGTTTCGATATTTCTCTTCCCATTTTCTAGGAACCTGAAATAATTTAAAAAAATTTTTTTCAATAAAAATTCCTCCTGTTAACACATTTGTTTTAACTGTAACACATTTTTACCTGCAAAGGCATGTGTACCGATTGGAATGCTAAATATAAAAATAGAGGTTGGTTAGAATCAGAATTTGACAAAATTTCGTTAACTGCCTTGGCGAATACTACCTAAAATTTGATTAAAAAATAATTAATTCTTAATATATTTGGAATACTTAGAGTTAGAAATTTCTTACCGACGAATAAATTCCGTTATAATTTTTCGACGGACGAGTATCGTTGCGAAAATCTAAAAAATAGTCATTTTTCCCTGAAATGATAAATATGTCAAGTTCTTTTTTTATATAAACTATTCGCTATTTTACGCAATGTTTACATCAGATTTTACGTACATGGAAATGGTTTATAGGTTTTTTCGTTTATTACCCCGCTATGAGTATAGTAATCTTCTGCTCCACCATAATAGCCGAAAAACGAATCAAAACCTCTATAAGTCGGTGTATAGGACCAGTTACAATATCCCAAATGCCATCTAAAAAAAAAGTTAGGAACAACAAACATTAGAGAATCTAAGAAAACAAAAAATGTATTATTTTTGTACATGTGTTCCTTCATAAATTTATATTTATTAACTTCTAGCAATATTATTGATAGCACAGCATTATAATTAGATTTTAGCCCCAGGCGGCAAGCAGTTCATGATTGAGTTATGTTATTATTTCACCACATGGGGATGAATTTAATTTTAGTTCAAATGTACTAGGACAAAAGAGGGTATTGAACCTATATACACAGTAATTAATCTTCAAGGTTCAGTTCTTAGAAAAATATTCTCTTTAAAAATGAATAAAACTTACTTCCCAACTATGTGTGTGCTATAGCCTAAATTTTGCAACTTCTCAGGTAGTAGAGTAAGGTTGATGGATAATCCAGTCGGCTGTAGATAATCAATAACAGAATTCTGAAAAAAATTTATTAGAAATGAAGGTTTTGCTAATAATGAATAAGATAAAATATGAATAAGAAATTACTTACCTGCCTTCCTACACGAAACGGATAATAACTGGACATAAAAGCAGTTCGTGATCTATATAACAATAAAAATAAATTCATCTAATCGACATTACATTTTTTAACCATCAAAAGTTATTTTTCATTCAGTTTAACTTTGTTATTTTAATAAATAAACGTTCATTAAAAAATTATATAGTCACGACTCGTGGATGCTTGTATTTTATAGAAATATTTTCGATTTAATGCGAATTACTGATAAACATTTATTTATGCACACAAAAAAGGTTAATCACTTCTTTGTTTGCATTTTTCTGCCTTAAAACTGCATTTATTATAACCTCTCATTATGCTTCAAGTCGCATGCTTGAATATATAAAATTAATTAGGAAAGGATGAATTTTAACAGATAATTTTAAGTGCAAAAATGCTTTAAACAGATGAAAAAATTGTTATAATGGGTGTCCGCCATGTTTACTCCAATATTTGATATCTTGATTAAGGTTATATTATTTAAAAAATTCAGAATGCCAGAATGCTTATAATTAAAATATACACGAATACATTAATATGTTTCTACATTGTACAGACTGTATTAAATTAATGAAAAAATAATTAATGATGATAGATATCCGCCATGTTTACTCCTAATGAACCTTTAATAAGGCCTTGTTAGAGCATATATTATTAAAATACTCTCGTATGCGAATATTAATAAATAAACCGCAACGTAAATATATTAATTTATCCAACATTACACAGATTGTATCGAAAATGTGTTAAATTAATGAAGAGACCTTTGTTAAGAGTAATCATGTCAGGAGTACATATCAGATGATTAATAAAAAACATAAATAGCAGGTTCTCTTACGGAGTGCAAACTGGTTGAACGTATGACTGATTTAATATGACTCCTTCTCTAGCCAGACGTTCTAAATTTGGTGTTAACATCTCTCGATTATTCCAGCTGACGTCGTTCCATCCTAAATTAAATATTAACGATCATTATTTTAATATTTAAAATTAATTCGCGTCGCCGACAGCAGATGGCGACACTCAATCAAATTTACAGCACCCTCTTTTAAAAATTAAATATTTTTTTTTATAATTTAAGAACTCAGTTTATTTTTAATAATCCACGCGTTTTATTTAGCTAAAATTAATAAAAAATAATTAATTAAATGCAATTTAAAAATAATCGTAGATTTTTAAATCGATTAATTGCGCTATATTATTTATATAATATAAAATAAGTAGCAATAATACAAGGTGTAAATCTGTTAGTTTGTTTTAAAATCTGCAATTGTATATTACATAAATTATAAAGGAGTTTTTAAATGACTTACCGAGATCATCAGCCACAATAAAAATAATATGGGGCTTAACAGAGGATGAAGAGCCGAGCGAAACAACTAAAAGCAGTAACGTTACCTTAAACATTATCAAGAATTCAACGATAAGCCAACATAAAATGCGTTTTTGATTTCACTTCGTCATCGTCTAATTCCTCTTCTGCAAAATATGACGTCACTTACCGATTTCTTGATAGGGGGCACAGTTACCGATAATGCGGTTGCAAAAGACATTTCTTTTTTTTTCAAATTTATCGATAAATCGCAGAATTTTTGAAGAAATTATGGTTTAAAAAATGCAACAAAAATTATATTTGCATTTTTTTCATTAAATATTTTGTAGAAATTAAATTAATAATTTCTCGCTATCGACATTTTTCATACTGTTTACTGAATAAACGATAATATACAGTATACAATATAATAGTGTTTCTCTTAAGCAAATTTTGACCTTAAAAGTAGCTTTCGAAAATATTTTAATATTAATATAATATTATATTCGGTATATGTTAATAAATATTTATTTTTTGGGGATAGTAACTGGTCGAATTTACTAAGAAAATTAGACTTCGAACTTTGTCGTGTTTGACGCTTTATCTAGACATAAACAAAAATTTAATCGCTCCCAATCAATAACATAAACAATGAGTGGAAAGAACGTTCTAAAAACGATAGATAAACGTTAAAAATCCCTAGTTAACCAAGGGTCAAAGATCAAACGTTTACGAGATACAGAGGCATCTAGGCGGCATAGGTAGTGGAGAACGGGAATGGGACGCGTCGCGGGCAGATCGCAGCGACGCCAGGCACAACGCCAAACCACATGCGCCATTTGCAATAAACGGAACTTTGCGGGTCTATATCTCGTAAACGTTTGATCATTGACCCTTGGTTCACTAGAAATTTTTTGCATGTTTCAGCCACCCTTTCGATGTGTATCACATTGACCCTTGGTTCACTAGAAATTTTTTGCATGTTTCAGCCACCCTTTCGATGTGTATCACTTTCGCCGTACTTCGGTAAGGCGACAATTGTATCAATGTCACGAAAGCGCAAAATTTTGCGTTACGTTTATATTAATGGACGAGAATCCTCACGAGAGATTTTAACCAGGAAAATGTCTTGTTTTTGATCTTTTATAGACGAAATACGTGAACGTAAGTCTGTAGAAAAAGTTTATAACCGGAATACAGTTTATTTTATGTGGAATCCAGCGAATTAACAAATTATTTTAATCAGTATAATTTTTGAATTAAAAAATAATAATAATAATAATAATAATAAAATAAAAGATTTAATTAAAATTTCGATAAGAAAATTGGAGATATTTATAAAGTAGAGGGTTCGATTTCATCTAACAGTGATGAAACGAGATTGCCCTCTACGAAACAATAAGACAATGTGATCGCTTTTGTTAAATGATAAAAACAAAAGATATTTCTTATTTTTTAAGAAAATGAATCAAGATATTTATGATCGAAAAAGTGTCTTCTACGCAGTCGGGCCCAAAGACTCAGAGAGAGTAAGACCTTAGAAAAGGATCATTCGGTGCAAGAACGCAGAAAAAAAGGAAGAAGCCAAGAAAAAGGAACGTCTTCTCGATAGAACTTTCGCATTATATCTGCCAAGGCCATAAAGTCAATTAGATCGTGAACCGAGATGACCAAAACAAATATATTATACACAAAGAAGAAAGGGTACAATTGTCGCCATATCGAAGCACGGCGAAAGTAGCACAGATCGTAAGTTGAGGCCGAAACATCCAAAAAAAATCCCTAAGTAGACCAGAGATCAAAAGTCAAAGGTTTACGAGATATAGAACCGCAAAGTTCCATTGGTTTCAAACGGTGCATGCGGTTTGACGTTGTGTCTGGCCTCGCTGCAGTCTGCGACGCGACGCGTCCCGTTCCCGTACTTCTCTACCTATGTATCTCGTAAACGTTGAACCTTTGACCTCTGGTCACTAGGGATTTTTTGAATGTTTATGCCTCCCCTTTCGATCTGTACCACGCCGTGCTTCGGCGAAATAATCGCGACAATTGTGCCGAAGAAAGAAACCGTCATCGCTCCAGATCCTAAAGAAGAGTCACAGCCATAACTATAACCGGAGGAGATCCACAACAAACTTTAACAGAATTGTGAACGTGCGAAATAATCTGCTGTACTCGTACATAGAGGTATTTATCCTTCAAAACCGACATTGTTGGATCTGTATTGTAAACTCTCTCTTTTAAAATAAAGGAAGTTGTTTGTTATCAAACGTAGTCTCTGTGTCACTTACGGCCGTATTCACCAACCGTAGTCAAAAGTCAAAGTCAGCTGGACCGCGAGTCAAAACTCAAATTGATATTCACCAACTTCTTGACCATTAGTCGAAAGCTAACCAGAGATCTCGACCCAAGTATTTCTACGGTTAGAAGTCGAAGTCCAAAGTTA
>AYEL01046071.1:0-12778 GCA_000484575.1 Olivierus martensii
AGATTAAAAAAATTCCATCAAATGCATATTATGAATAAAAATTAATTTAAAAATGAAATTTAAAAAGAAAACAACAGAAAGTTGTCAAAATAACATGCAAATTAAAAAGAATCCAACACATGGCCCACTCGATATTACTGTTCTTGTACACACTGCGCCAACTAGTAACAGTAGTTGATAACCGACCTATGATTAACGTACTAAAAAAAAATATATACTTCTTGAATGAAAAATGTTCCTGTGTGTAAATTCAATTTTTCCTTGTTTGGATAACCAATTTCTAGCTACATCATGAGGTTTTTGAGGTTTTGAATTACATATTTTCTATGTGGGACTTTTTTTATGTGGTCCTTATTTACCGCATAAAAAAATTTATTTTTATGTATGTTGCAAACGATATATTTTATAGCTGCTTACGAAGTTTCAGGATATATTTTTTTATGCGATTTCTTTTATGCGGTCCCTATCCCCCGCACAAAAACAGGTTTGACTGTAGTATGTAACTTTTTACTATAGTTATTGACTGAATTTATTCATTTTTGAATTGAGTTCTTAAACTGTGTTCTAAAGTTTATATTGCTCTGTATTGATTGCTGAAGATGACCCAAAGGGTTGAAAATACTTCAATAAAATTATTTTAAGTTGAAAAAGAAAATTTTAATTTATTTCTGTATTTTCCCTGCTCTCTGCTGAATTTTGATGATCTGTATGACATATGACACTGGATAACAGTAGGAAATTTTAACAACTGGTATGGAATATGGGCATGGACACCATGTGCTAATATTTCCTATTATAGTATTATTTTATGGATAATTATATAAATCTGAAATTGTGTGATTCTGGATGAGTAAGACTGGGAGAATGTGTTGTTTTACAATTGTTATAGTAAGTAAAATTAATACTCAACAATATCTTTTCAATTATGAATGAAATATTGCTTTTGGTTATTTATATATTAAAACAAAAATAATAATCTGGTTTTTTTCTCTTGAAATTTACTATAAATAGCTAATACAAAAACAAATAACTTCTTTAAATGTATAACTATCCAAGAATCCACAGGGCACATTAAGCAGGAACAAATACAAAATTTATTATTAGTCATCCACTACATATACTATAATTTGTAGTGGATAACTAATAATAAATTTCATATTTGTTCCTGTTTAATGTGCTGTGTGGATTCCTTGTATTTGTTATAGGCAGCAGAACCTGAAATTTATGATTATATAAATATCCTCCTCTGAAATAGTTTAGTATGTTTTTATAATGATGGGACTGATTTCAGCACTTGTCAATCTTTTTTAAATGGCAAATTTTTATTTTTATCAGTTATTTCTTTATTTAATTTCATTTGTGCAAGTTTTTAAATTTCTTTAATTTTTAATAAATCATAAAAATAAAGATTTATTTATTATTGTTAAAAATTTAAAATCATTTAATAATTTTTCAGTATCACAATGATGCATCAATTAAAAGATTTCTCAGGGCATTTTTAACAGTAGATGATGCTTTTCAAGCTTTATTAAAGTGTAATAAATGGAGAAAGGAATATGGAGTAACTTCAATTTCTCCTAATGATCCAGATATAAAAAAGAATTTGGAAAGTAAGAAAGCTTTAGTGCTTCGTCATAGAGATTTTCAAGGAAGGTACAAAATTTTAAATATTTTTCATACTTGAACCAAATATATTGTATTTTCTTAATTCTAAGATGACATTGATTGTAAGATACACAATTGACATGATAACAGATTTTTGGAAAAAATATAGTAGACATTATTTCTAACATTATTGAGATATATAAAATATAGCTAAATAATATCAGGATATTATATTGGATTATAGATTTTTTGGAAAATAGTAATAGGAAAGAAGGGCTTTAAAACCATAGCATTGCAACAATCCAGTAATCTATTATGCACCACCAATAAAGTCATCCTATAGAAGTCCTCTTTAAATGCAAAGACAATATCTTCTTCAATGGGATTGTAAAAAGATCTGATACAGGAAAATACAACTCTAGAAGACCATTTTGTATCCCTAAAATGGCTACATATTCACAGAAGTGAAGTTTCATATCCTTGAGATCATCTGTAATTGGTACTATCAGCATCTTAGGCGACATCTCTAGAGATGTCGCTTAAGATGACAGTATCCTGTAACAATCCTTATTTGACTTTTGTGCAATGCAAGCAATTCTTGTTCTCTGTAATGTATGAACAAATTCTATAATTTAAGTTTGTAATTCGTTTAAGTTTTAGTGTAGCTGATGAGGATTTTTAATAAAATCAAAAGTGCTGCCACATTTAGAATCATTTTGTTATTTAATAAAATTACATACATAATTAATTTTCCTGTCATAGAGCTGTTTGTTATATCTATAAACAATGTTATGCTTCAGCATGTAATCAATCCAATGAACAATTGTTGAACAGATTCCATGTCTGTTTGCTGCAAGATTAATTTGCTCAAAAGAAGTAGAATCAAATGTTCTTGGATATCAAGGAATGTTCTTAAGGCCTTGAATCCTTGTATATTAATTGCTCTCTAGATGAGTAACACAATCTCATGAAGAGCATTTTCAATCGATTTGCCCAATCAATAAGCAGATTTGACTGCAATATAGAGGAGACTTTATTAAAGCCCCATCTCTGGCAAGTCTATCCACCAGTCTTTCCATCATTTTTAATAAGATTGATATCAGGCTGTTTGGTCAATAGAACTTAGCCTTGGTATAAGAACTAAGCCCAAGCTTAGGATAAAAGATATATTATAATTGTATTTTTAAGTTATGAACTTTTGTATATGCCATTTTTTATTTTCAAATTTTAGAAAATATCAAAACTGCATAATTATTTAATATGTTGAAGTATTTTAATATGATAGTTTCCATCAAAAAAAGATCCTTGTATTATAATCAGAAATTTATATTCAAATTTTTGAAATAAGAAACTTCTAATTCATCCAATTAATAACACAAATTATACAAATACAGTATATACAATGTGTTTGGCTTGATTCAATATAAGAGTAGATTAGTTTAAAAAAATCTTATGTTCATAACTCGAGGAATAGTTTTATTTTATTATATAAATTTAAAATTATTTTTTAATAATGAAACTTTTTATAGAAATCTTATTTTCAAAAGTTTTTTTCAGGCCAGTAATATATATACCTGCAAGGCAACATTGTGTAACAGAAAGAGATCTCAATGAATTAACTCGTTTCATTGTATATACATTGGTATGTATTTTATAAATTTAATATTGTATTTAAAATTTTAAGGTTTCATTTTAAGATTAATTAAATAAGTTATTATTCATTTTTAAAAATTATTTCATAATAAATATTAACTTAATAATAAAAAACAGTTTTTAATTAAATATCTCTTTTATAGATTGGATTATTTTTTTAAGTTTTATACTTTTGACTTCAAGTAAATAAAAATTCTACTTCAATTCATTTTTAAACATTTAAAAAGCATTTGCTACAGTTAAAAACTTAAATGAAAATGAATGCACTTTTTTTTGTTAATAGAAATTATGAAGCTTTCATCTATTTTATTCCATATAGTGAGAGTTGATTTAAGCTTTTGGAATAAATCAGAAGTATTCCTATTGTGTTGTTTAAAACTTTTATTTACTAAAACTGCTTTGATCATGTAATTTTTAAAGTAAGGAAGAATGGATGAATGTATTAATGATACTGTGCAATTTATGTTTTGGAAAAGTGTCATTATTTCACACATTATAAATTAAAATCTTTGTAATGTAATTTTATGATTTGTCAGTTTTGCAAATTGTTAATTTCATATTTTTATATATATTATATTATTATATCCAATCCAATTTTAAAATAATATAATCATCATATTACTTTGAGGTTTTGAATAATCTGAGGAAATTTTTTGTAATTAGACATTTTATTGGTTTATTAAGATTGAATTTAGTTGAAATATATAAGAAGTTTTTGTGTGTGTCTGTCTGCCTTTGTTTTTCAGCAGATCCTTTTGTTTGTTAAACCTATTTTCTATGTGTATTAACATGCTAGTCGATAGTGATATATTCTGGACTTTTCTTTGATGTGACAGCTCTAGCTTTCATATTTTTATTATTTTGCAGCATTAATATCACTGAAATAGCTTTGCTATATAGAAAGAACTGAGATCTTGCTTCTGAAAAGATAGCATGATTTGACAGCAAAGAAATGTTAGTAATTACAGAAACACACTTTAAAGATTTTTTTTTCATACTTCTATATTTAAAGATTTAATAACAAGAAAATTTCATCTTTTTATCTAATTTTCTTATATATTATAAATTTTAATCTAAGTTTCATATTAAACTATTGCATTATTTTTGCTTGGCAAAATATAGTCTTCAATTAATGGATTGAAAATGTTATTCATTTAATAAATCTTTGGACTTTATTTGTATAATTATTAATAAATGATTTTATAACTTTTAAGAAATGAATACGTTTTTAATAAAAAATGTTTATTTTTAGGAAGTAGCTTGCAAAAAATGTTTTGAAGAGGTTATTGACAACTTGTGTATCATTTTTGATTTAAAAGACTTTGGATTGCAATGTATGGATTATCAACTAGTGAAGAATTTAATTTGGCTTCTAAGTAAACATTATCCTGAGCGTTTGGGTATCTGTCTTATTATGAATTCTCCCACAATATTTGCTGGCTGTTGGTCTATTATCAGAGGATGGTAAGTTTTATTTTGAAATATTTTGAACTGCTTATAATTGATTGCATAAAATATTTAATATACTATATCAAAGTAGGATCTATTTGCACATAGTGTCTGTTTAATTGATATGTAACTATTTGTAAAAAAATTGTTTTTTCATATCTATTTGCATGATAAAACTTGTTACTGAATGGGTATTCACAATTTTATTGATTTTTACAAAAAATTTTCATTGTTTTGATTAGATTTGATTATAACAAATAGGAAAGAAATCTATTTTCAAGCATACTCAATTTACAGTAAATATGCAAAACATGCTGGGAATCATTGTTTATATTTTCATATTTATTAGATTTCTTATTGTTACAAACAGCAATTTCATAAAGTATTCTTTGAAAGAAAACATTAAACATAATTATTCATTACAAGCATTAATCAAAAACAAAATATAATGTAGTATGAAGTGGTATTTTCATTGAAGTTTATAGAATATCAAATGTCATTATTTATCTAATAGATGACTGTATGATAGTGTTTGCTTAAATCAAAAGAATCCAGGTTAAATTCCAGATCCCACACATCAGAATTTTTTTTGATTTGATTCAGTCCTGAGCCTATGAATCCCATCCATTATGTTATGAACTAATCCATTGAATTTCCCAAATTAATTGACTGAATATGTTTTCTATTTCAATTTTAAGTACTAGAATCAAATCTGTTTTCAATTTGAAATATATAAATGAAGGTTTAAAGTGGAGTAAAACTTATATATTGAATATTCAATATAAATAATAATTATGAAATTAGTGCCTCATGTATGCAAGCCTCGTAAACTGGGGTTGATCTGTATTTTCAAAATAATTGATAAATGTTTGTTTACAATATTTTCAAAATTTAGTTTTCCTTATAAATCTGGAATGTATTCTGTCAAAATTTAAGCTATATAAAAAGATTTTATTAAGAATTTAAATCTGACTATTCAGATGCCACCACAAAGCATCTCCTAAATACTATGACAAAGTTTTTAATAGATCGGAAGAGCGTCGTGTAGGGAAAGAGTGTAGATCTCGGTGGTCGCCGTATCATTAAAAAAAAAAAATAATTAAATTATATATATACAGGGTGTTTTTTACCACCCGTACCACCCTTTTTTTTCAGAAACGCAATGAGATAGAAATAGGGAGAAAAATTTTGATTCCCAAAGTATATCCGGAGAATTGAATGGTTATGATAAAAATTTTGTGGGCCCACTAAAAGTAGGGGCACAAGGAGATCAAATTTGAAATCTCCAATGAAAACATATACCAATTTAGGCATAATTGGATAGAACTGTAAAAATCAAACAACTTTTGAAAGTTTTTTAATATCACCTACAGATTGAGATATCACAAAAAAAAAGATGCTGCCACATGTACTGCTGATTGGGCTATTCAAGCAATGAGAAGAAGAAGAATCTGACAGAGGACATCTGTGTACATTCACAACACTCATAAAGAGCTGAAACAAATCAGGAGAACCCTTGTTTTTGAGTATGATGGCGAAACACTTGTCGCACCTGTGGCAATTTGAATACTACCACCAAATATTCAAATTGATCTTAAATCTGCATAATTCTGTTCTTTGCTGCTTCAATAATGTTTTGCTGGATGCTCACTGAGTACACAGAAGCCCTCTGACAGATTCTTCTTCTTATTGCTTAAATAACCCAATCAGCATTACATGTGGCAGCATTTTTTTTTGATATCTCATAATCTGTAGGTGATATTAAAAAACTTTCAAAACAAAAGTTTTGTTTTTTCAGTTCTATCCAATTACGCCAAATCGACATATTTTCATTGGAGATTTCAAAATTGACCCATTGTGCTCCCACTTCTGGGGCCCACAAAATTTTTATCATGACCATCTGATTCTCCAGATATACTTTGATGATCAAAATTTTTTCCTTACTTCCTGTCTTACCGCATTTCCAAGAAAAAGGTTGGTATGGATGGTAAGATATACCCTGTATATATTTTTCCCCTATGCATGATGAAATTTAATAATATATTATACAATTGGTTTTTGAAAATGTTTATAGTAAATTATTATTATTTTCTTATAAAGAATACAAAATTTCCAAATAATTGGTGTCATTTTTTATTAGAGTATTTTTTCCCTTTATCCTAGTTTTTATACTACTTTATAATGAAATGATTAAAAAGAATGGGTGGATCCACTGTGGCCTGCCAACATCATGATTAGGTTGATCAATAGGTGAAGAATGGAGATTGATAGTTAGGCCCACATCCTCTAAAAGCATGGAAGTATGGAATCCAAAATGGAATTCTGATCCTCCACATCCATGTAGTATGTGACAGCTTTATACATGGCCTGTTCAGATGGAAATCTATGTAATGCTTCCATGCCTGCAACTAGTCTATTAAGGATTTTCTCTAAGAAAACTGCTTTTTTTTATGTTATATTAAACAGTTCAAACTAATTTTTGAAGTAATTTTATCATAATTTATGTAATTAGATAGTATTTTGATATGTTTAACGAAAAATAGGTAATATTTTTGGAATTATTTTTAATGTTAATTCTTTGTGACTCATTAGTACTGTATAACATATGCTCTGACATACATTGATTTGATTTATCTAGTGTTTTGCAATATGATCCAATTATGTAGATTGGAAATTTCCTGTATTTAAATTAGAAAAGATAATCAGTAGATCAATGATTAATTTATTTTTAATTATTATTATTGATAGAGTGACTTCCAAAGAAATAAAAACACAAAAAATTTTGTGTGATATCTAATTTTCTAATTGATTAGATACATACCTGAACAAATTGCTATTATATATCAAATAAAGTTAAAAATGCTGCATTATTTAACCAATAATTTTATATCTTCAATCTATGATGTCTTATCAATAAGGAAATTCATACTAATAATATTTTAATTGATAATTCTTTTATACTCTTCACTACCATCATATGGTAAGAATTGGAAGAACAGTTTCTTTGATAAAATTTCTATTTGTAGATTATTTATTATAAATGAGAAAATTTTGAAAAAAGAAAATAGATATTCGTTGAATGAATTTTCTGAATTATATTGCCTAAGTTATAGAATTTATGGTTTTTCCTCTTACATGCTAAAAACTTTGAATGAATAGTTTCATTGCATAAAAAAAAATTTCGGGTAAACCTTTATTTCAGATTCTATATTCAGTAAACTAAGCTCTGAAAAAATATACTCAGTTTATAATTTAAAGATTGAATAATAACATAATCATTGAATAATATAGTTTGTTTTTTATTAAACTGATTTAATAACAATTAAATGATATTTTGCATTTTTCTGCATTAATATAGGCTAAATGAAGTAACAGCAAGCAAAGTAGTTTTCATCAACAATGAACAAGAATTACTCAAATACATCCATCCAGATATACTGCCAGAAATGTAAGATAGGCTATGTAGTCCAAACTAAAATTAATTTTTGTTCATTTTGAAAAGAAACAATATTAGAAACTTTATTTGTGAGTATCCTAAGATTTGTCATGTATTACTGTGTACTGTGTGGATTCCACATAAATTTGGATCACTTTATTTCATAAATTAATAGGTCCCAATAATATATATTCATAAATGCCAACAAATCATAAAATTAGTTTTCTTTTTTACCATATTAATTTTATAATGTCTTCCCATAAAATCATCTAATTGATCTTCCATATGTTTAAATGTATATTTTTGTGTTTAGCTTTCACATTATGCTTATTGATCTCAGTTGCTTCTATTTATATGAAATTCAGTGATTAGAATTTGTATTTGCTTGAAAGGAAAAAAATTTATCATTTAATATAAAAATTTTTCATTAAAATTATTTATATTAACTATCTAGATTAATATAAAAAAAATTTGTATTTAGTAGAATCTCAATTATCTGAGGTAATGTGAACTGAGATTAACTGAGACCTTGGATAATCAAAAACTCAAATAATACAGAAGGCTTGCTAAGTTATTACATAAACTGAATTTGAATATATTAGCATACTTATTTACACACTATTTTTAGATTAGACCTACTTATTGAACATAATTTTTAAGTTAGACAATAAAACAATTTATTTACAACTATTTTATTATTAAAAAATTTACAGAAAAATTGTACTATATATTCCATGTGTACTTGTCGTCTTACATTTAAGTCCCAAGCATGATGGAATTACTTTCATACAATATTTTGTCACAAAAGACAAAGATCTGAAAAGTTGTATATACAACTACAATGATTTACCTCAGATAATACTGAACCTCAGTTAATAAACTTTCAATTAATTGGGATTCTACTGTATTTGCTAGTAAACATTTAAAAATTTTATATTAATTTAAAAAATTTAATTCTAAAAAATTTCATTTAAAAAATGAAATGTCATGTTATGTATGTAATGCACAATCATTTGTTATTTATGTATTTAAAAAAAGAGAAGAAAGCAGCTATGTGATTATGAGAATTCAACTGCAAGATCTGAATATAAACTTTTAATAATTTCAGTGGCAGTTATAATAGATTGTGATTTTTTTTATCCTTTTTATCATCATTATTATTATTATTATTATTATTATTTAATATTTATCTATAATGCTTGTTTCTAATGTGATCATCAAAATTATTTTTATCTTCAGCCTTATCATGTGCCTATTCAATTCTGCTAATTAAGTTCTTTAAAGCAAATCCAAAAAAATAAATCCAATTAGATAACATAAACAACTAGCTTCTAATGAAACAAACTTTTCATAAATTTTATCAAATAAACATTTTAAATTACATGTAAATTATAGTAAATTCTGTTTATATCCATACAGTTCTCTCTCTAATAACTGTGTATATATTATTTGCCTAAATATTAACTTTTTAGGAGAATAGATAAAGAAAAAAAAATAATAAAAATTCTTCAGTATGGGACATTTTTTATATTTTGCAATGGTAATATCAAAGAAGAAATGACAAGGTAGTTATAATTAATTGATCTTTGTTTGTATTAAATGTTATAAAATCGTATTTATATCATAAGATTTTTATATATTGTACAGTTAATAAATTAGAAATTATATATTATATATATATATTGGGAAATGATTTGTGGTTGATTGCAGCTAGTATGTCATACCCATTAAAAATGTTGGAGAATTCTTTATAATTGTATTTTGGGTATTTTTTAATATCAGTGAAAATGAAATAAAAATAAATCAATAAGAAATAATAATGCCTATTTTAATAGAATTAAAGCATATTTTCTCCATTTTTATCATTTTTTCAATTCTGAATATTTAATATTTCATTATATTTTCATTTTAATTTAATTTTATTGAAATGACACTAAGCACCAAAAAGAAGTATATATTGGAGCAACAGGGAGGAACTTGAAACAAATACTAAAAGAGCATATTGATGATATAAAAAAGAGGAAAATTAACAATTGCATTGGCTAGGAGGGCGTATGAATATAACATCGATGTGGATTGGAAAGAAGCCAAAGTAGTAAAAAAGTGAACAACACAAAAGAATTCAAAGTAGCAGAGGAATTAGCGATTTTTCAAGGTAACAAAAATCGCAAAGTAATTAATGAAAGGCAATCTTTAGAACTCTCAGCAGAAGCTCTCAGAGCATCTTTAGAACTCTCAGGCAATCTTTGGAGGTTTGCATTAAAATGTAGTGATTCCTAGAACAAGAGAAACACTGGTTAATGACATTGGTTGGATATCTTTAGAGACTTTAAGATTTACGTTTTTATATGTTTTTGTTCAAAACATTTATGCTTCTGTTTAAAAAAAGTATCTACGTTAGTTAAAATTATTTATATTTAACTGTTTTTGTATTTAATAATTTTGATTATAATTTTTGAATATAACAATAAACATTTTGATTCTGAGTTCTATGTTCTAGAATTAAAACTGTTTGTAATTTGAGCTGATGAGGGCTAATAAGAGCCGAAAACGTTTCTTAATAAAGTTTTTAAGTTATTAGGTCTGCTCATTTGTGCTGTTTGTAGATATAAATTTTTTCATCATATATATGATGAAAAAATATATATTTTTCTTATATAAGAAAAATATAAAATTTTAAAAATACCTGAATTTTTTAGTAAAAATTCAGATATTTTTTGCATTTGAATTGTTAGCTAAAGATTGTACTGCTGTTGCTAATCCTGATTTGAAGGCATCTACAAAAGGAGGTTCTAATAGTGGCAACTTTTTTTCTATAACAAAAAATTCTTTCAAATTTTAGATATTTTATACACTAGCATTTTATTCTTTATAGTTTATTTTCTGAAGTTTCTTTCAAAAAAAATATTTTTATATTAGTCTTAAGCATTACTTTCTATTCTTATTATTATTACTATTATAACTAATATTGAATTTTAGTTATAGCAATATAATTAACTTTGGGAAATAAAGAAAAAAGCTATAAAAATATAGCTACAACAACCATTAGATTTACACTTAAATTTACAATCAGTGCTTTTTTTTATAAAAAAAAATTAGTAGCACAGTAGCACATGTCCAACAGAAATGCAATAATGCAAGGCACAAGAAAAATCTGTGTGTAAATTATGATTCTTGCATCACTGACTAATAAATGATTTAACAACAATTTTTTTCTCTGAAAAATGGTAAAAAATATGCTTATTAAATCAGAACAGCACTTCTATATTTTTGGAAAATTTTTGATTAATTTAAGGTTTGAAAGAATATACAAATATTTTTCAAACAAAACAGTATAATTTAAAATAAACAAAAATAATAATAATATACAGTAAAATCTGGTTCTAAAGAACATCATGGGATTGTGTTGAGCTGTTTGTTATAGACATTATTTGTTATATCCAAGAACATGGAAATATGATCATGTATATGAATGATTTTGTGTAAGCATTTTAAAGAAAAATGTATGTTAATACTGAAGTTATTGTGCTTCATTTTGCTTGTTTTGTCTGTTTTTGATACTTGGAAATATGAAAAATAATAATACTATGTGAATTTTTAAAAGATATTTATTAAAAATATTTATTTGCTCAAATATAAGGAAAATAATAATAATAATAATAATAATAATAATAAAAAGGATATATCTACATATTTGAATTTAAAACAAAAGTTAATTATTTGGTAAATTTTATTTTTTGAAACTTCAGTACCTTTTTTTTGTTTTACAATAGTAGAAATTCTATGCTTTATCTGTACTAAAAATATAATACACTGATGAAAAGTAGAATCAGAAGATTGAACTGCACTTCTACACCACTGGTGCTGAATGCATTTCTGTTCTACATATTGCAACAGAACTGTGCATTCTTTTTACTTTTCTACTTTTCAGCTTGTTACTTAAATAATGCTTCTACAGAAACACAATGTTAGGTTATATTAGTTAAGCCACTATATCACTCTTGAGATATTCTATATCTGGCAACAGCCAGTTTTAAAATCCACTATAGGCTGCTGTTTGATTTTAAAACTGGCCTGTTATACATTTATTAAATATTTTTTTAAATACTTAATAAAATTTACAATAGGAAGGATTAAAAATTTAAAACATTTGATTCTTAATGCATTTTATGTCCGAAAATAAAGAAGAAAAATGATAATTTAGCTTTTATAATTATTTAAGTATTACAATATTTTTACAGCTCTATAAGCAGGTGTATTAATATATCTTTATAAAATCAAAATCCATTGAACTAGGGGATTAACGCGATCCAAATAATCCTAATCTAGCCAAATTTCCCCCAGCGGTTTATTTTTAGAATTAACTGCCAAATTAATAATTAATTTTTAAATTACACTACGGTGCCACCATCTGTTGGATTAATAAATAATAATTTAAATTTAGGCTAAGGTGGCGCCATTTTTAATTTCGGGAAATTAGTAAAAATTATAGTTCAATTATTAAATATTAGATGGCACCACCTTAGCCTAAATTTAAATTATTAATTATTAATCCAACAGATGGTGGCACCGTAGTGTAATTTAAAAATTAATTATTAATTTGGCAGTTAATTCTAAAATAAACCGCTGGGGGAA
>AYEL01046072.1:0-57581 GCA_000484575.1 Olivierus martensii
TAATTTAAATTTAGGCTAAGGTGGCGCCATCTATTATTTAATAATTGAATTTTAATTTTTACTAATTTCCCAAAATTAAAAATTTGTAACCCAAAATCCCTGGTTCGATTCCAGGCCAAGGCAAATTTTTAATTTCGGGAAATTAGTAAAAATTAAAGTTCAATTATTAAATAATAGATGGCACCACCTTAGCCTAAATTTAAATTATTAATTATTAATCCGACAGATGGTGGCACATAGTGTAATTTAAAAATAATTATTAATTTGGCAATTAATTCTAAAATAAACCGCTGGGGGAAGTTTGGCTAGATTAGGAGTATTATATTTTAGTTTAAAAGTTAACTTACTTCCCACGTTCTCCGCCTCCGTCGTTAGCAAGCACGTGATATGGAATCGGAATCCGTCCTCCGGAAGAGCTATCCCAGTTAATGACGTCATCTTATCTAAATAATATTACTACTGGTCCGATATGCGAATGTAAGAATGATCCGTATCGAAGTATTGTTCGGTAGATAAATTAAGTGTAAAGAGGATGACATGAATGAATTACTCTGTAAGCTAACAACTTTAAAACTTGTTACGTCTAAGTATGCAAATGAGCGAAGTGCGGGATTGTAAGTCACCCGTATAAAAGATTGACACAATCGACAAGTTTTTTGAGGTGTTGTTCTGATGTAAAATTGGCAAAAGTGACATTTGAGTTTCTTGTAAAGATCAACAATTGTTCAAAGTTTGTATTGGAGGTGGAGGTAGTAGATTTAAGTAGCATTTAAGGTTCTTTCTTTTGTGAATAATTGATTGTTGACAGTTGAATTGGATTAAACAAGTTTTGTTGACTAATTTCTTGTTGCTTTATTATAGTTACAAAAGTGTTAATAAATGCTTTATTGGAAGTGTTTTGAGTCTAATAAATTTTATATTTTTGTTACTTAACTTGTTTGAGAAGTTTTCAATTTATTAGTATAAGTTTCTAACATCGTTTTTTGTTCTTGTTCTAACACTTAATCAGCATTTCTAGTTTAAGTTCCGATTTCCGGTTCGTTTCGCCCGTTAGACGTTAATCGTTGTTAGATTATTTTGTAATTAATTAGTTTTACATTAGAACTTAATTAATGCGGCGCTGTGTAAGTGGCGTCTATGGGACTCTGAGCCATCTATTCCGCTCTGGGAAAGCCAAAGCGTTTCCACGCGGCCATCCGGCCGACTTTCCATTCTATTAGAACACTAAGTGACGGGGCGAAACAAGTCCTTCCACAGGCTGTCCACCCCTGTGGAAGGGTCAGCTGGATTGTGGAGGACAGAGATCAACGGACCGGGTTCGGACCTCATGGTAGACATTTTCAAGGGGTTGGGCCCGAGACTCGAACTCGGGTCCTCCAGAGTGAAAAGTCGAAATGTTTCCACGCGGCTAATCCGGCTGACTAAAGATCAGTGATCGACAAACCAAGCTGGGTATTCCCTAAAAAAACCTGAAAATTTGAATTCCTCAAATTGAAGAGATGCCTTACCATGCACTCAGCGACAGATTCTCTAAATTAATGGGATGCACTCCTAATATTTTTTTTTACATTTTTACACCCCTTTCCAATCGGAGATTACTAAGAGGCGGAGCCAGTTCCAACCACGGGCTGCACCCAGACCCGTGGAGGAGCCGGATGGTGAAGGACGGGGATTGCCGGACCGGGCCCAGCACCCGAAAAAACTTTTCAAGAGATACTAGACCCGGGTCCTCCTGCGTGGCACACCAACGGGTTACCACTCGGCCATCCGGCCGCGTACTCCTAATATTGGGCAAGAAGTTTTCAGGAGTGCGCTTTATTTTTCTCGTCATACATTTCTATCGTGTAGGATGCATGCTATTATTCTTTATTGATAAAGCGCTGTGGATTAAAAAAATTTGGAGGTAGCTATCCTAAATACTCATTAAATCAGTGATGTTAATTTTATAATCAGGAATAAAAGCTCTTCTTGTCAATTTAATACATTATTTTACAATATTTTGCATATTGACAACATTGACAATTAATTTACTTTATAACTGGCGTTAACTTATTCCGCAATTTCGTTAGACTTTTCAGTAAATTTTTCTCCATAATCGCAGATGTATGATATAAAGGAATGAACCGCAGTTTGGAATTACTTGTGTAGATATACTTTATTTCTTAGTTAATATATAAAAATGAAATTCCCGTATAATATTGATGCTGACATTCTCGTCAATAAAATACTGTCGATAACGTCACTTAATACTGCAACCAACAGAGAAACAATAGTAACTATGACTCATAAGTATTGTATTTTAATTCACAATGTCTACAGTCCTTGACTAACGTCACCGTCATCACTTGCATCGCCTGAAATGAGCAGAAGTATACTTAGATTATGACTCATAACTTCTGACTCGCCTGGAAAGATTCAATTTCAGTTCATGAAAATTTTGTTTATAGCCTACTTTCCAGAGGAAATTAGACTTATAAAATCAGTTCACTGTTCTAGATGTCTATGTTCCCGTAAAGATCATTTTTGAGGTTTATTGGCAGAACAGAAGCAACAGTTTGGTTCCAAATAACTTTGAGATCTCCTCCAATTTATATTCTTTATCTCGCTTAAAATTATTTTTTATTTAGTTTATCTATTAAAGACTTAAGCCATGTTTGAATTTAAATTTTAAATCAAATTTCAGACAATATTTTCGCATTTTAAAAAATGCAATTTTAAAATTCATCTAAGAAATTTCATTTGCTTATAAATATCTTGTTTTTCATTATAATTTTTAGTCTAAAATATTTTTTAAATCAATATAATGTTTTGCAGACAAGCTACCTTCACAGAGAATTTGCATTTTCTCTCTTTGGAGAGCTAAAATTCGCATTTAAATTTTGACTAAACTGATAATAAAACAAAATTGCTCAAAGGAGAGAAAAAAGAAATTCTTACTTATATTGTAAAATTACAAAATACTTTTTTTTTAAATGTAAATGCTATCCAAATTTTTGGTAAACAACTTTCATTCCTTTTTTACGTTCTGGCGAAAAGCGGATAACAACCAAATTATCAGAATTTCAAATCATTATAAAAATTTTGTTTATGGGTTTAAATAAAAGTATGATTGCATCAGTGGAGGAACTTAAAATTTTTGACCCCCGTAAAATATTATTGGGGCCCCTACCACAAAAAAAACTTTTATCTAAATATTTTTATTAGAAAATAAAAAAGAACAAAATTGCATCATTTAAAACACAATTAAAAATTATCGAAAGAAAATATATTTAAAATTTTTTCTCCTGGATTTTAAATTTACAAAATCTCTGACATCTTTTATTTCCATATTTTTGGCTATTGTTCCTCTGCCATACTGCTCTGATTTAATGAATGTTTCACACTTTTCATGAAAATATATTTAAAATTCTTTCTCCTGGATTTTAAATTTATAAAATCTCTCACATCTTTTATTTCCATATTTTGGCTATTGTTCCTCTGCCATACTGCTCTGATTTAATGAATGTTTCACACTTTTCATGCTGTATTTAATTTTTATTGTATTATGTTGTGAGTTTTAAAAAAGGGTAAAGAAAGTACAGACAAAGTGTATTTGGGCCCTCTATAATTTTGGGTCCACGCATTGCGGGATCTGGCACATTGTGGATCCGCCACTGAATTGCATTAAACAAATTTTACAGGTATACTGCTAGGATATTTTTTAAAATCTGAGTTTTATATAACGAACAACATTAGAACTGCATATATATACATAGACAAAAGTCAAAAATAGTGATGTTCAGTTCGTTAAATTTCCATTAGATATCTTTTTAAAGAAAAAAATTTTCTAGCAAAATAATTAAAAACTGTGCTATTTAAACCAATGCAGCTGAAATCCAAAAACCGGATCCCAGAAATCCGGGCTTTTTGAAAAAACAAAACTTTTTAAAATTTCCGGGTTTTTGTATGTAAGAGCGCATGAGTATCAACAAGCAATGCATGTGCTCAACAGAAATCGCAAAAATGAACGAATAAATACAATCATATTGATAAATGAAGCATTTTGTATTTGTTAATGAATAAACCAAGAAAATATGCCTCTTCGATTCTATTTTTTTATTCTTATTTGAATTTTAAAAGTACTGTCCGAGAATCGGAAAATCCAAACAGTCTGCCAGGTGGCCGCGTGGTAAAACTGTGGCTTACCACCCTTGAGGATCCGGGTCCTACACCTCCAGTTTTTCAGGAGGAGTCCGGACCCGGCCCGTTGAACCCCATCCTTCAACCATCTGGTTGACCCCATCATTGGGTGTTGGCCAGCCTGTGTTGGCTCTACAAGTGGCCGCCGCCAGATACAGTATATCCCATGAGGATAGGGGCTATAAGTGGCCGCCTCCAGATATAGAATATCCCATGAGGATATGGCCTACAAATGGCCGCCGGCAGGTAAAGAACATCCCATGAGGATATGGCGGCTTAACCTATCCTAACCTAACCGAAAATCCAAATACAGAGCTAATTCACGAACAGTCCGGATTTTTTGGATTTTTACTGTAATACAATAATAATTGTATCATGATATATTTCTCATGAATGTAGTCGGTTCTTAATACGCAACACCATCTAAACGCACTTAATTAAATAACCAACAGAGCGATAATAATAGGTAAACAATTTTAAATGAGTATACAGTAAGTGCATATTGTTTCTATCTATCTAAAAATAAAATAGGGAATAAAAAGATAAGAAAATTTAAATGGGGGAAAAAATAATAAGCACATGTGACAGGAAGAATAAAATTTAGTAAACTAGTAATATTTTTAGTCCTTCATCAGACCGTCTTCAGTTATAACAGTATTCAAAACACTGTTATTATTACTAGTTTGCATAACAAAATTTATTTTTTCTATCAAGTGCTTGTTTTTTTTTCTTTCTTACTGGTTGTATCTATTTTATTCAATATAGATAAATAGAAATTTTATCATATTCAGGACTCATATAGCGTATGCACCATTATGATAGTATTAACGCTTACAGGCATACTTTCGAAGATACTTCTAGTTTTGGTTATCATTTCTTGCATACCATTAACCAATCGGAAATTTGAATGTACAGATAGTCGAATAAAACTTAATTTTAAATTACCCAGTTGAGAAAGAAAAAGACAGTTTTTAAACATTTATATTCTAAATGTTTCGTACAGAGCATTCCTTTACTGAAGTTATTACTAATATACTGTAGTATAATAAGATCGAGTAAATAATATACTGTATTCAAATGTTTACTACTGTGCGAAAATTCGAAAGTGTTAGAAATTCATGAGCAGTTCACAGGGACATTATTGTTATTTTCCTGGGTGATTATTCAATGAATAATCAATGAATTATACTTCTCGTTGATATTTTCGGAAAATTTCCTACTTTCCGAATTGTCATTTATTTAGCATTTGGTTATTGGGTTTTGTGTGTCCAATTTTAACGCTAATTTAATCATCATAGATGTCACATCTTCGAATTGATACGTCGTAGTGACGTCACTCATCATTAAATAATCGTGGCATAATAAATTCTAAGTGTTTTGCATGGTGTTTTGTGACGCAAGCCATTGTTACGTCATGAGTTTGTCACATTGAGCCGGTATGTCACATTGGTGCTGAGTAAGAAATCAGGTAAACCCCATGGATAAATCATATGTTACCCCATGTGTTTTACAATGATGTTGCGAACACTTAGAGACCTTAGCTCCATCTACTGGTAATAATATAAACTAAAATTATGATAAAAATGAAATTCTATCCTACAGATTAAAGGAAGCGTCCTTCAATGGTTGAACGTCATTACCGAATTTCATGAAAATCCGCTAACTAGTTCAAAAGTTATTAGTGAAGGATACAGACAGACATTGGCCCGATCTTATAAGCCTCCATTTCCTTCGGAAAGTAGGCTAAAGATTCACAATTTTGCATTCCTCTGGACTTATTTTTTATCTAATAAATTGATATATTTTTTTTTAATAAAATTCAAAGGTGGTCACACTATTGAAATTTATCTCAACTACCTATATTTTAATTCAACGTCTTTAAGTCAGCTTTATTAATTGGGAGGATAAGGAAAATAAGCAGTTAGTACTTTTAAAAATTAATTATAAAGTACTGTATAGGTAATTAAAAGTTATAATTTTCGATTTACGATCTCACATTTTAAATCTTGATTTATGAGAAAAACAAAGATATAATCAGAAAACTTTTTATATTAAAATTAAAAATTTAATAATTTTTTTTAATGGAAAACAGCATCGCAGATCTGATCAGTCTGGAAGAGGCTCCTAATAAGCCCACAATGATATTTATTGTGGTTTAAATTTAGTAATACAAAACTTTCAAATATATAATCAATCAATCAAACAAAAAAAGTTTTTTTCATAATTTTAATATACAGAATGAGAATGTAATCTTATCAGTTTTATAATTTGTATTTTATACTAATACTAACCATCAGATCAATTAAGCATACAGTATATTCTATTATAATATTTCTGTCATGTAAAGAATGATATCCTAGATTCGACCAATATTCAAATATCAAGAAAATCGGGAATAACAATGTTTAAGAAGACGTACCTGATAAAGTTCGATATATTTTATACGCCTCTCAAATACTGTTCAATAAATTTTTACAAATCATAATGTTTAAATTGAGGATGATGGTTCAACAACTATCCAAAAATGCATTACGAATTTATAGTTAAAATAAATAAATCTATTTGTGGATCTATCTGAATCGATTTTCGATAACATTTCCAGTATATGCTCGTTCATTAATTTTTGGATTACAGTACAAGTCCATACATATTCAGCAAAGTTGTTCGATCAATCGATTGCATCGTATTAACTGATATTCCAAAAAGAAATTTGGGGAACAAAGAAAATATATCATTAAAAGAATAGTTTATATATATATATTTTAATTATTAGAATTGTGTTAATTAATAATTTCACCCTAGATTGAAAATATATTTAACCTCTTCAGTACTGAGAAAAATTTTGTAATGCATACTACAAATTTTTACTGTTACTTATCTTGTTAGAGTTCTAAAACTAAGAAAATTTTAGTTTTTTGTTGTTGCACAACAAAACAAAAGAATTGAAAAATATTAAATAGATTAAGCACAAAAATTTAAAATGTGTGTTCCCTATAGGGAACTCCAGAACTGAGGAAGTTAATATTTTTTAAATATATTTTGAGGGAACTAAAGTCTTACTTAGATCAATCACGACATTGTAATAAATTCTTAATGAGGTTTTAAACAGTGCCTTTTCAGGATTCTCAAATATGTTGTATCAACCGACAATAGATTATAATGAAATAAATATATTTTGAGGGAACTAAAGTCTTTCTTAGATCAATCACGACATTGTAATAAATTCTTAATGAGGTTTTGAACAGTGCCTTTTCAGGATTCTCAAATATGTTGTATCAACCGACAATAGATTATAATGAAATCGAGGAACACATTCCGGATTCCTCTGAAAAAATAATTTTGATATCAATTTCGGATTTTCTATGAAAAAAATCACGCGCTTGTTGCTAGGTATTTATATAAAAACGGCCCTATCGATTCAAATTTTATGAATAGATCAATAACAAAATTAGAACAATATTAAATGTATTATATCTGCATTATATACTGCGTACATAATTTTACGGCTTATAAATTATCTTTTCATTAAGAAATTTCAACAATACTCTCTATTAAATGGTAACATAGAAATTTACAGTATCTTTATATGAAAATTAGTCAAATTATTTGGAGTCGAAGTCCAGCACAAGGATAGAATCTTATCAATAGAGGAGGAACTGTTTGTTTCTGATATACAAAGTTAAACAATTACGCATTGTACATAAGACAAGCTATCAGTCGAATTAATATAGATACAATATTTCCTATAATGTATAAAATTAAAGAAATTTATCATTTTTTATTTTTTTTTCTAATAATAATAATAATAAATGGTAAACAATATTTTATATTCATAACTTGAGAAATGAAAAATACCAACAGAAAATTTATATATAAATAATATAAAAAATTATATAAATTAATTAATAATAAAAAATAAAAAAATTAATAAAATATATAAAAAAATTTTAAAAAATAAACATTTTGCAATACAAAATTAATCAGATGCAATGTAAAAATTAGAGAGAATTAAAACTATTCTACACAAGGACAAATTTTGATGATAAAACATTCTTCTCATTTTTGGCATGAAGTGCAATGAATCTTAGCCTTTGTTGATATTGTTATCTGTCAGCATTCGATACGAAAACACTTCAGATATATCTACAAAGAAGGATGTCAACAACTATCAATGCTTACTTACAGAGTTTCTTAATTGAATATTTATATTAAAATACACATGGTATTCATTATATAATTTGTCCCAATAAAATTCGTAAACATCCGAAACACTCCTCTCTTTTAAAAGTCGATAAGCAGGTTTTGGCAGTCGGACTATAGATATTTTTTTCTGTTTAGTGATGTAATCGTGTCATAAAATTAGAAACTAGACTTGATGTCGTACTGTAACAATTGTCTAATCATTGATGGTCTGATCTTTGATCTACGAGTTTGTGACCTCCGAGGATAAGAAATCTCAACAGTCGTTTAGAGAGGCGTTCGTTATTCCGACACACAGCTTTGTTTTAATGGAAAAAAAATGTCTCTAAAAGTTCTGATTTTCGTGACCTATTGGGTTTCTTCCATAAATTTCATTAATTGCATATCTAAGAGCGATTTGTTTCCTTACGGTCTCGATGTGGATAACTACCTTCCATCAGAATTAGATGACACAAGTTCTTCGGAAGTTCAACTAAATATTCCTGTCGTATTCTACGACATCAACTACAAAACTATTTTCGTAAGTATTTTTATGATATTGTTCAATTTTTTTTCCATGAAAAAAATGTTCGTTTTAGCTTCTGCATTAACGAGGTTTTTTTAATAAACTTCGGTTTTACGCATATAACGAAAAAATTCCGGTTTTCTGATATCGACATCAATCTTTTCATTGAAGCCATTTTTTTAAATAAATTATCAAAATATAAATAATCAGATTATATTAATCTGTTGTTTTAACAATCTTTTTTTTTTTATCCTTATTCTATAATTATTGTAATCATTACGAATGAGTTTTTAGATAAACTTGATATTTATATATTTTTTAACAATTTAAATATTTAATCGCCTTATGCACAACCAAATTTTATTGGGAGTATGAATCCAGGCGAAGATTTGAATAAAGAATTGCGAAATTTAGAAAATCGAAATGTTTATGTTTTAATAAATAAATAATCATTCTTTAACAATTTGAAATTATTGATAAAAATCTAGAACTTATCCTTGTTCTACATTACTATATATTTTTTTATTTTTATATGTTTATACGATGCGACAAAACTCTGATATCTTGATTTTTGTTTCATTTATTTTCTCTTCCTAATATTGAGAATTTCTGCAATGTTTTTTGTTGCGAAAGTGAGCTAAAGATTATGAATGTCAATGAAAAATCTATAGTTGTTTCTAAATAATGAAAATACCATAAATTTTTTCAGAGTTTTCTAAACTGAAATCTTTTTTTTTTTAATCAAAATTAATTGGTTAAACTTCAAAAATAGTTTGCGAATAGTTCTTGAATTATTTTTATCTAGGGTAATTCGGATATCTAGATCATTTGGGTTTCATTATTTATGCGATAACTGAATTATGTTTGAGTAAAGTTATGAAAAATTCTTGTATTTAGATTAAAGGGAGTTATTGTTTAATGCTATATATATATTAAAATTACGCTGATTGTTATTAACTTAGTTTTATGCAGGCCTAGATGTTAGAGAAATATTATGAAACAGAATAGAAAATACTATATATCTTCTTTATAACGCAAGACAAAGAAAGCAGAAGTAAAAAAAAAAAATTATTGTTCACAGTTATACCAATATATAATCTCTATATTGGTATAGCTCTTTTTTTAATTTAATTCTTGAACTAAAAATGGAAGTATAAAAAGAGATAAATTTCCTAGTGAAAGATCAGATTAAATCCCGGTTCCTATTACAATACTGTACTCAGTTTCCTCGGAGAACTAGACTCCTATTAAATTCCATTCTCCAAAAGAATCGGCTGACTTCAGCATTGGAAACATTTCTTTAATTTTTTAATATACTTTCTTGTTCTTATTTTTACAGAAAAACTCTCTATGAATGAAAATTCGTCGTTCATATTTTACTTCATCCTTTCTTTCTGTAAGCACCCCTGGTTATAAGAATATTAAGAAAGATAGCATATCTAATTTAAACAATCTTACTGCTTTTATATAAGAAAAAAAAATTCTAATCAAACATTTTCGCTTTTTTTTCGATAATAACGATAAAAAAATTTTTTATAATTCTACTGTATTCATTATCCCAGCTGGATACTTGCACCGTTGTCCATGACTAAATATAATACATATGCCATTGTAGTAGTATTTTATATTTTGAATTTTTGATCTCTAGTGTTTCATTTGCATTTCCTCTATAGTTTTTGAGAATTCTTATCCCACTCTCAGCCATTTTTCAATTTTTGCGCTTCTTAAAACTTTTAAATTTTTAAGTAATTTTTTGAAAGAAGAGAAATGCATACAAATTCTTACGAATATTATAAGTCAAAATAGATTTTACACAGCTAAACGTTCCATATTGTAAAATTCTAATAACATTCAAAAAGATTACATGTGAATTTTCACACAGATTACGTAAAGTATCGCGTGGTTTTCACGTGATCATTATAGCCAACTAATGCACAAGCCTTTAGTTGATCACATGAAACCTATCTATTCAGATATTTTGCTCTCGATTCATACTAGAAATTTAAATATTCCATTAAGAAGCTATTCTCTAGAAGTCCTTCCTATAATTTTCTCTCTTTTATCGGATCCACGAAAATACAGATAAAATTATAGGATCATCATCATTGGCTTTAAATTTATAAAATGATAGTCAGATTTTTTGGATATTTTCTTCAACAATTCGGTATTTTTATTCACAATACTGTATTTATTTATTTTTCGCCAAAAGCCAGTATCTTAGATGCTCATCACACGAGCTACTCTACATAATTATGAAGAACAGTGTTTTCCAGTATAGGACGGCAATACTGTATTTATTTTTCGCCAAAAACCAGTATCTTAGGTGCTCATCACACGAGCTACTCTACATAATTATGAAGAACAGTGTTTTCCAGTATAGGACGTGTCCTCTTTTAGAAATCGCGAAACCCACTCGGAGGACAAAAAAAAATGAATAAAACTATTTTCAGAAATGATTCCTGCATAAGCTGCTGTAATATTTTATAGAATAATCGTATTTATTTAAAATCAATTTATTAATATCCTATTAGGGTGGAGAGAGGTTCTCTTTTATTAAAAAAAAATTATTTAAAATCGGAATTTAAATTAACTATTACGGAAAAGTAATAGTTAATTTAAAAGTAAGTTTCTCTAATAATATAACAGCAATTTTATATTTTAATCGTATAAAAACAGAACGAGCAATAAAGTTATAAAATTAATTAAAATTTAATTAAATTGAGCTTTCGTATAGTTTTAATAATCATATGACTGAATATTTTTCTTCTGATATACATAAATTCCGACTCATTAGACCAGTTATGTATTAAAAAAGAAAACAATTCAATTACGGAAAGTGTGAATATGCGTCATGTGGCTGCTAGTTTCTGAATTTAAACAATGCTAAGGGATATATTTTATTCAATTATTTACATTTATGCCTCACTTCTACTCTCTGAAAATACGAACTAATAAACTATAGGATAACTAAATCTTATACTATAGCACGGTATATTGCTCTCTCACAACTTCGATCTTTGGACGCATTAGTATTGTATCTTAGAGGAAAATTGTTAATGATATCGTATCTTATCAAATTTTTAATATACGCTAATATACTCATGGTTACAGGATAATGTTTTCAGATCGTTTTCATTAATGTGCAAAATAAACCTAGCATTAATTGAAGAGGAAGTGTTTATGTCTCTACAGTGCCGGATTAAGCTAGTGCAGGGCCTGCAGCATATGTTAAGAAAGGAGGCCCTATGTTAAAAAAAACAATAAAACAACGCAAATAAATTTGAACACATACATTTTTAATTTGCATATTAATTATCATTATTAAAAATAACAACACAATTAACATAAAATATTAATTTTCCTATAGTTAGCATGAGGAAATTTGATGACCATTTCACGCAGAAGTTTATGTTCAGATTCACATTAAGTCAGCCTCTTATGCTTTTTCTCTCACAATTTCGTGATACCAAATGAAAATGCGCTAAATATGGCATAAATCACAAGATTTAACGCTCGTATCAGATGACCAAAAAATTGTGTACATATTTATTGGCGCGGGGCCTGTAGCAAATGCTACTTTTGCTATTCTTTTAATCCGGCACTGTCTCTCTACTAACATACTTTTAAAAAGTTTACTATTTTTTTAGCCTAATTTTCAAAAGAAAAGTGTGACCTATGAGATCACTATGCTATGTGTGTCATTCACTAATTACTTTTGAACTAATTGAGCAGATTTACACGAAATTTTATAGTTATTTACTTCCGCGCCACATCATTTAACCTTTTAGCTTCAACTATTAAAAACGGCGATCATTCAAACTTCAAAGATTTTCTCTAATAACTTTTGAACTATTTGATTGAATTTTATAAATTTTTACAAAGTGATCAGAATGTTAAAATCGAATTTGAAGTAAGATTAATCAAGTACCTACTGATCCATTTGTTTAAAAATGGCGGGTGTTCAATCTTTTACGATTTTCATGTAATTATATACTTCCTTTGAGCTCACGCATTATATAGCAAGGGGGATTGCGTGCTCCAGTGATTTTTCTGGGCTGTAGGTAGCAGTGGCGTAGCTGAAAACTGCGAGGCCCCCCCGCAAAAGGGTCGATGGGGCCCCCTAAAAAAATCTGCTATTTAAAATTATTATTGCTTAATAATAAGATTAAATGCTAGATTATAAATTACATATAGCATAAAAGATATTTCAAGAAACAATGTCATGAATGTTCTTCATAAGCGATAGCTAAAATTACTTTAGAAGAGATTCCCACATGATGAATAAATTATATTTGAGGAAGAAACAATAAAAAATATTTAACTGAAGGAAGCAATTTTAATATCACTTCTAAATTATTTGCTATTTAATAAGTGAAGGATCATTCAAGGAACAACATATGCTAAGCATGCTTTGATGAGGTCAGCAGGACAGTAAAGGACCTGGACCTCTCATGATATTTTATAATTTATCTTGGCTTTTTCTTGCTAAACTTCTACTATTATTAGTAGATATTAGGCAAGAAAAAAACATGAAAAGCAAGAAAATCTTTTACTAATAATAGTTAATATATATATATTAGCTAATTAAATTTATAATTCCAAAAGAAGAGCAATTTTTCCTCACAATTAAATTTAAATAATTTATCAGATGACGTATTAAACCATATCACATGAATTTTATTATTAAATTTCACTTTAATAAATAGATTTTTAGATATTTTAATATTTTTTATTATAGCATATTAATTAGATCTCTATTGGAATTTATCAATTATACAATTAAAAGCTAAAAAACAAAATAAATATCGTGTCTGAAGATTTAACCTGTGTAAAATTCTCCAAAATTTGTGCTGTTTCTTTTTCTTCGATATTTTTTGAACTGATAATCGGAAAATGTGTTTTATCAGAAGAAATTTGACATTTAATTAAAGTAAATTAAAACTTGATAAAAAGCTTCACTTCTTATGCAAAATAGTTATCTATATATTTTTTTTTTAGATTTTACGAAATTTTAGTTTATAATTAAATCATTTATGCTATATTGTATTTTATGTTATTTTTCATTCATATTAATGACATAAATTTCAACTATTTATTCAGCTTAACTTTTTATACTTTCTCCAAAAAAAATTTTCTTCACTATTGAACATTAAGAAAATGACTTTATATTTATATCTTATTAAAAATTATAATTTTTATCATTCGAAAAATTTATTTAACAATATCAACATTGATATCTTATATTTATGCTGATAACATAAATTTAAGCATAAATTTTAAAGAATCCCTTACAGTAATTTTATATTCTTCGTTATTCTTCAGATTTGTTAAATCACAACAATGATGATTATCTCTAACTGCATTCGGACATCTAATTTCGGTGGCAAACACTGTTTTATTCATCAAACTGCATTTTTCGCAAAGATAACGAATTTCGTATTTCCAAAGGATTCCTTTTGGAGGATAAGGTGGTTTCCAAGATAACAGTAAAGCACTATCTGTACTATGATAAATTTTCACTTCTGAAGGAGCTGGTGGTTCTATTAAAATAATTTTAAACACATGAATAAGAATATTTAAGTTTTTTGACACTAAGGAAATATATACATACTGTCACTCATCGTTCTAAAACTGATTTCGGCTGATTGATTGCTAAATCCAACTTTCGTTCCGGCATAAACTCGCACTTTATAATTGGTGAATGGATAAAGTCTTGAAACCATCAGTTCTCTCTTAGAGGTTGTTTGATCTTGTTGTAAAATTTCCCACGATTCTAAGGAATTTAAAGTATATCGAAATTCCGTTATGTATCCGTAAGAAAGAGAACAACTTGGATTCTTCCATTTCAACTTCACATAATCTTTTCTAACAGAAATAATTTTTAAATCTTGAGGGGGTCCTGCTGGAACTATAGTCGAAAATTTTCTATTTAATTTAGGAATTTTAAGTAAAAATTAATCGTTTTTAAAGTTGTTATATTTACCACCCTCGTTGGTCTGAACAAGTTTTCTATATTCTGGACCGTTCTTCACTGTTACAGCGAAAACTCTGAAGACATAATTAGAATTTGGGTAGACATCAATATAAGAGAATGTTTCCTTCGCATCAATTTCTTTTTTTAAAACAGGTGACTGAATTAAATTGCAAGAATGACGCCAACTTTTTTGCTGGTAAGTAATAATATATTTTGTTAAGATTCCATTTTCTTTTTCGGGTTTATCCCATGTGGCATGTATTTGGTCGATTTTATTTGCATGAAAATAAAGATTCTGTACGCTGGTTGGAGCTAATATAAATATAGAATAATTTTTGTAATTATTAAACAGTAATATATTTGTAAAATAAACCGAATACATCAAAGAATATTTTATTTTTTCCCGAATTTCTATAAATAAATTTTACAACTAGATCAAATAAATGTCGTCTTTAATTTAATATCTGGCTAATAATTTTATGAATTTTTCAGCAATTAAAATATACGTCAAAATAATATCGAAAAGTATTACTTACCATCTTGAGCTGAAATGACGTTCTTGGCAGAGGACCATTTACCAGAAAAATTTTTATTCACTACTCTCAAAGATATATTCCATTCTGTATAAGGGTCTGTTGACTTTACAAAATAATTCTTTTTGGTTTTGAGGGAATATTTTGTTTTAGGTGATTTATAGGATATTTCAACAAAAACTTCTTTGCAATTCCAAGTTGTTGGTGGAGGTAACTTGAAATTAAAATATATTTTAAAAATATTTTTTTTTCAAGTATAAATAATATTAATTTTGAATTTTATAATTTAAATAAGCTAAAATTATAATTAATTTATTTATAGTTCAAATAGCTTTTTTTTTTATTTTCGCAACATTATTGATTTATTCTAATAGGAGAAAAGGAAAAAGAGATGAAGGAGAGGTGAAAACAGAACTTTGGAGTTTTCTAAATACATTAAAAAGTTAAGTGAAAGTTTTATTGGATAAAATTAGTATTTATCATCGTCTAATAATCTATGTTAAGATTACATGAAAACATAAAGTGTAACTCGGATTTTACGTTTTCTCGCGATATAGATTTAAAATACTTTATTTGGAACGGATTCGTTTTCGTACAAATTAATACAAAATTTTTCTGAAATTTACGATATCGCAAAAATTGAAATCTTCGTATTTTACCAACTTGGTGGTAAAATAATTACTTTGCTTTGTAGACATTTATAATGAACTTTATGCAAACGATTTTTTAACCTTGGTAACAAGTCGCTTTCGCCATTACTGTACATTTTTTTCTCCTAAACTTAATGTTTATACTTGCTTTTATTCTCATCTACCGGATGGATTAATTCTACATTTTTGGATTTGGAATTTCAAATATAATAATTTTATTTTTCACTTTGTGCTTTTGGATGTGTGTGTGTTTTGATTGGACGAAATTGCTATTTCGAACTGTTTAAATTGCATATTTTCGATTTAAAAATGGCAGGAAGAAAAAAAGAAAACTGATAAGCTCTATCACTTAAAACGAAAGTTTCTGTTTTCGAAAGAGTGGATTCATATACAGGAACAAGAATGTCTCTTGCCAAAAATCTTGAGCTACCTGCTTAAATTTTAAACGTTATCATGAAAAATCAGAGTAAGTTCCTGCGAGTCTTTCTTCCCAACATTTTTATACTTGGTTTATGTTTACAGACACCTTATTTAATTTGTATTACATTACTTACAAATAATTATAGTATATTTGCAGTGTATAGTATTATATACATTATTATAATTACAGTAATCTTTTTTTTAGAATTTAAAACATTAATTATGTAGTAAATAAAATCTTAAATTTGATGAGTAGTTGTTTGATGTTGCAAGATGTTTGATGTGACAGCTGACACATTGTCTTTCTGAACTGCTTGAAAAAACGTGTCAGCCTTGTCTGTGTAGCTTTTTGCTTCAGATCTTTTAACATTTCGGCGTAAGGAGCAAATGCGCAGGATGTTAAGTGCCTAAATTTGAGGCTGCATTCAAACATAAGGTCACATTCTTCTATGGGACTTGCGGACGATATGAACAGGCTTTTGGCCTATCTGCGGTCTTGTCTGGAGCGGCTAGGCGAAAGCGGAGGAGGGCTACAAGGGAAGCTGCTGGTGCGGGTGGCTCTCAGCTACCGCACGGTACTTCCCAAATAGCTTCTCTGTCTGGCTCTCCTGCTGACACCTCTGGTGTTAGCAAGAGGACCAGATCTCAACTGTCCACCCCCTCTTCTGGAAAGGTAGATCTTCTAAGCGATCCCAGGGCTAATCCCAGGGAACTAAAGACTACTAATTATTTTACAGCATGAGTGAACAAACTTCTCAGGAAAAAACAATTGCATGATTTCTTGAAAGGACAGATACATGCTCTATTGTGTCCAAGACTTTCTGCTTTCATCAAACTCCACAAAAATCTTATAGAATTACAGCCCATCATTGATAAAATCACTGTATCTATATAAAATTGATAAAAAAAATCTAGCAGCATGATGCAAAATAAACTTTATGGCTACCACCCTGTGTTGAATCACCATATGAATTTTTAGAGACTAAACAAAGTAGGACCTTTACCAGATGAAGTGTTCAACTATAAACACTAATAAGCAGTCCAAAAAATAAAATTCTGAATACACTATTGCTTTGAGGAACCTTTTCGGCTTGAAACTGCCCTCGTCAACTCCAACAATTATATACAGTTTTTAGAAACAACTTCTATAAAGCTGTTGGTTGTTTCTAAAGACTGTATATAATTGTCGGAGTTGAAGAGGGCAGTTTCAAGCCGAAAAGGTTCCTCAAAGCAATAGTGTATTCAGAATTTTATTTTTTAGACTGCTTATTAGTGCTTATAGTTGAACCCTTACTTAAGTAAATGCCTATGAGAGCAGTTTAGGTTGAGTTCTTACAAAAATTAATATATATCAGTAAGAATTAAACCAACCATCTTCACATACTACAATATATAGACGAGGATCAGTTGGGCACAAAAGACATGAGAGAACTCTGTTATTTAATGTGACATCATATTTCATGTTTGATGGGAAATTTTGCCTTCAAACAAGAGGCCTTTCAATGTGAAGTTTTATGGGCTCCTTAGTTGTTCACATGAAAGAGAAGAAAGTTGTAGACATGCTAAACAATATCCATTTATACACTCGCAACATAGATATGATTGTAGCTTGGTCCAGTCCCGAATTCATAGATAAGTTTGCCAAAATGATGAATGATGAGACTAGGCATAAAACTTTAATTAGAGTAAAAAAAACAAACAACAAATACATTATCTAGATATGAATATACAGTTAATAAAATGACAAATACACAATGAAAGTGTATAGAAACCACTGTTTAGTTTAATACAGTCAATTCTCTCTATTCGCAGTAGTTACGTTCTGTAAATTCTTTGCGAATACGGAATTAGCAAATGATGAACCATTGTGCCTATGGGAAATATAGTTAGGTTCCTGTGAACCTTTCTTTCCAACATTTTCATACTTGGTTTGTGTGTGTTTTTTGTCTAAAGACACCTTATTTAATATGTATTACATTTACAAATAATTACAGTATATGCAGTGTATAGTACTATATACAGTATTATAATTACTGTAATCTTTATTTGATTTTTTAAAAAACATTAATTTTATGTAGTAAATAAAATCCTATTTTTGATTGATAGTTTTTGATGTTGCGAGATGTTTGATGTGACAGCTGACACATTGTCTTTCTGAACTGCGTTGAAAAACTGTGGTCAGCCTTGTCTGTGTTGCTTTTTGCCTCAGATCTTCTAAAATTTCAGCGTAAGGAGCAAATGTGCAGGAAGTTAAGTGCCTAAATTTGAGGCTGAATTCAAGCATAGGTCACATTCTTCTATGGGATCTGTGGACGATATGAATAGGGTTTTAGCCTACCTGCGGTCTATGGAATGAGCGAGGATAGATAATGAGAAATTTTCCTGCAAACCACTTCAGAGATTACACTTACTTGTTAGTAACAAACAACTTCCTTTATTAGAGTGAGAGAGAGAAAAATTTTATTTACTACATAGTTAATTTTTGATTGATAGTTTATTGATGTTGCAAGATGTTTGATGTGACAGCTGACACATTGTCTTTCTGAACTGCTTGAAAAACTGTGTCAGCCTTGTCTGCATTGCTTTATGCCTCAGATCTAAAATTTTGGCGTAAGGAGCAAATGCGCAGGAAGTTAAGCGCCTAAATTTGAGGCTGCATTCAAGCATAGAGTCACATTACTTCTATGAGACCTGCGGACGTTATGAACAGGCTTTTGACTTACCTGCGGTCTGCGGAGTGAGCAAGAATAGGTAATGAGAAATTTTCAGGCAAATCGATTCAGAGATTACATTTGGTAACAACTACCTTTCTCCCTCTCTCTCCAGAGAGAAAGAAAGAAAGAGAAAGGGTGTACATTGGTAACAGTTTTTTCGCTGCTTAGCGGGAGTCCGTGAATAAGCGCGAAACTCCGCGAATAACGATTTTGTGGTTACAAATAAATTTTACCGAATACGGAATCCGCGAATAACGAGAATTGATTGTAGTTGCCATTCACGCTAAATTTATTAATAAATAAAATTACGATCGAATTTAAAATATAAGAATTAAATGATGAAAGTTATAATATTAACAGAATTAAATAAAATAAATTTATTGCAGTGCTCTAATCATATAGACTACAATCCCCGAAATTCAGTTGCCAACGTTTCAGAGGGTTTGCAAAAAAGAAAAAAAAATCGCAATTGTTGAAGCGCACTAATCAAATTTAGTATCACATATATTAAGGGATAGTCTGAAATTTTTTTGCGCATTAATCAAAATTGCATTATTCAAATCCCACACTAACCAAGGGATTCTTGCGTTTAAAATATTCTCGCTCGTTAGTTTTAATTTTTCTCTTAGCATTATGTCAAATTTCGCAAGAAAATCGCAAAATCGATATCTTTTAGGATTATTGATTCTTTAGCATTGTATTTTCCTTAATTTCCTAGTTAATAAGGTTGAAAATTTCCAATTTTGTAGGACATTAAAAAATATATCAAAAGGGTTTGGCGTGCTAACAATAACTAACTTTTATGCCATAAATATTCAAAAAGGGTGGCCGGATGGTCGAGTGATAACGCTGTCGGCGTGCCACGCAGGAGGACCCGGGTTCGCGCTCCAGGTCTGGTCGCGGATTTTTTCGGGGTACTGGGTCCGGTCCTTCACCATCCGGCCCCCCTCAACGGGTGTGAGTGCAGCTCGTGGTTGGAACTGACCCCGCCTCCTTAGTAATCGACCCGGGTTCGCGTTCCGGGTCTGGTCCCGGATTTTTTCGGAGTACTGGGTCCGGTCCTTCACCATCCGGCCCCCTCAACGGGTGTGAGTGCAGCTCGTGGTTGGAACTGACCCCGCCTCCTTAGTAATCTCCCTGATTGGAAAGGTGGCGTAAAATATGAAAAAAATATTCAAAATTATAACGCTAATATGCCATTTAATATGCGTTTTATAACGTAATTTAAAGGTTCTTGTTATCTCTGCATAACAGTTTTTACACTGTAATTTTAAAGAATATGCTCAGTTGAATTACAATATGACATTTTTCAATTTTATCCCGCTATCTAGAGATTTTAATTGTTCCGAGTTTGTCGGATGGCCGCATGCTAAAGCATTCTCTTAACATTTTGGAAATGGAATTCGATTTTGAGTCCTCCATTTTTTTTCCATGAGGGTTCTGCCGGCGTTAAACCTCCATCCTTCAACTTTTTCGATTAATTCCACTATGGGCATTGGCCAGCATTTGGTATCACTAAAAGTATCTCGTGTGATTCGTCTACTTAATTCCAACTTATTTAGCCGTTCAGATCTTCAATAAATCTCCCATATCTAATACCGATTTAAGAGAGTTGTTGAAGATCTAAAAATAATAATAAATAAAAGCAAAATTTAGAATTGTAGAATTAATAATCGATCCCTGATTTCTTAAATAGATGGCTGATATACGTCACTTTGATTGATGTATAAATAGTGGATAATGTAGAAATATGTTAGCATCTTAATTTCCATTGACTATACAATATTAGAATTTGAAATGATCTCAAAAATTAATGCCGATGGATCAGTGAATCAATTTAACATTTTCCAAGAAAGATATTCCTGTATTTCCCTTTCTTTAAAAATAACATGTATAAAATGGCGTCCAAAATTTACATATATCAAAAAGAAAATTTTAAATTTTAATGAAATTTCCAATGATTTTTGATACGAATCCAAATTATCACGTGTCTTTTTTTCCCTCTTTTCAAAATAAAAAATTTTATGATTTTTTTCACGATGGCTTCTCTTAATGATGTTCTGATACGAATCCAAATTATCACGTGTCTTTCCTCTTTTCAAAATAAAAAATTTTATGATTTTTTTCACGATGGCTTCTCTTAATGATGTTAACAAATATACTTTGTTAGTAGAACATTGGCTTTTAACCAAGAGTCCATGGATCTCATTATCGATTATGTGATGCTGAAGAATAATTTAATGAAGAGTTTAAAAATTATAATGCTGAAAAAATTATGTAAAAAAAGACTATAACATCGTTCATTTGCGATGGGATAAACATCTAACTACTAATTTTTAACATCCTACTTGAACGATCTATCGTTGTAAATATATATTATATAATTTTCGAAGAGGATACGTGATATATTATTAATACGTGAGAATAAAGGATATGTAAACCGAGAAAGGTTAAGGACCACTGCAATGAAGGAACTATTGACAAAAGTCATTGTCCAGCATAATGGCTGCTCATTATATCTAGAAACAATCGATTATTACACATTAATGCGCGAGTGCCTCATCTCGTCTAATGAGTTACTCAATTTTAAGAAACTCTGCATCTCTGCTTGCCATTTTCATGGAAGGACAGAACTTTATATAATTGAAGAGGTAACTATGCAACTGTAAATAATCTTAAAGTATTAAGCAATATATTGCTACTGCACTAAATTTTAACAGGAAAAATCCACAGTTCCTGCATAAATTATGATTTTTCTGGGAGAAACGTGAAGATTTTCAATGGATGAAAGTGCGTTAGGAAAACTGTTTTTATTATATTAATATATGCAATAAATTACAAAATATATACCATCGGCGAGAAGCAATATATTGGTCTACAGAATTTTATACCTGTGTGTCGTTAAAAAATTTTATTGCTCTACTTGGAGAAAAAGCTGTCACATCTGGCAACTAGATACCTAAATAAATTTTTTTTTACAGTTGTTTGCCCGATATTTATCGAACGAAACGATCCTCTAATGACTAATATTTGTTTAACAGAAGAAACTACAAAACTTGATATATAAAATAATACATTAAAAGTGTTGATTATTGTGCAAGGCAATTAAAAGATTTACTTTCGACTGTACTCGACATTTTAATATTTGCGTTACCAAAGAGGATCATCTTAATAGAATTAATGTTTATTCGGGTATTTAATGAAAAAAAATTTAGAAATATTGATTACAAAGCTATTTTAATGTTTATTTTATGTTGCAAAGTCTCTAACGTGGTAAGATAAAAATATTGCCAATAATTTATTCATGTAGTAATTAAAAAAAAAAAACCGAATAAACGATCTGTAATTTTGTTTTTAAACCGAAACCATAATTAAATTTTATATCGCTAATATAATCCCATTTAAATTATTCAAATCTTCAATGGTTAATTTGATTATTGAGTATAAATTTAGAATGAAATTAAATTTCTGAATTCAGTATTTGTGGTACGATATTGCCTGTTGTTGTTTATCTACATTGGCGTAGAATAAACAGAAAAAAATTATTTCTGATAACTTGCAAAAAGATAATTGTGATTAAATTAAAACATTGCGATGTAATAATCTGATACCATTAACGTAAAACATACCTTCCAAAACACAAATCAATTGATAATGTCATATATAAATGAACAATTCTTGTTCATTTATATATGACATTAACAATTAATGGTACTGATCTATTGCATCAGTAAGTTGTATAAAGTGCTCAAAAAATTTTGAATAGTTTATACAAACATAATAAACATTTGTAATAGATATTTTTATAAAAATAATCTTTAATTAGCGATTATTAATGGTACTGATCTATTCATCAGTAAGTTGTATAAAGTGTTCAAAAAATTTTGAATAGTTTATACAACATAATAAACATTTGTAATAGATATTTTTATAAAAATAATCTTTAATTAGCGATTATATTCTGTTAAAAACAAATAAACTAGAAGAGGAACTAACAGCAGCAATATTTGGTTTGGTTAAGAGTTTTCTTTAATAATTTCAGAAGACCTATTTACTAAGCTATTGCATTAAACGATAGGCTGTACTGTAAGAGCATTTGAATTCAATTTTTAAAGAAAAATTTACTGTTGTAAACAGTAATAAACAGAAAAGAACAAGATTTCTGATAAGTTGCAAAAAGACAAGTACGTATATGACATTATCAATTAATGGTACTGATCTATTACATCAGTAAGTTGTATAAATTGCTCAAAAAAGTTTGAATAGTTTATACAACATAGATAATTTTATATAAAAAAAAATTTAATTAGCGATTATATTCTGCTAAAAACAAATAAACTAGAAGAGGAACTAACAGCAGCAATATTTGGTTTGGTTAAGAGTTTTCTTTAATAATTTCAGATGATCTATTTATTAAACTACTACATATCTCTACTGTAAGAGCATTTGCATTCTATTTTTGAAAAAAAAAAAAATTACTGTTATAATGAGTAATAAATAGGAAAAAAAGATTTCTGATGAGATAAGCTACAAAAAGATAATCGTGATTAAATTAAAGCATTGCGATGTAGTAAACTGATGCCATTAGCGTAAAACATACCTTCCAAAAAAATAAATGGATTGGAAAATCACCTCTGTTAACATATGTAAATGAACAATCCTTTACCTTGTTCATTTACATGTGACATTATCAATTAATGGTACTGATCTAGGATTTATATCTATTGCCTAAGTTGTATAAATTGTTAAAAAAAAAGTTTGAATAGTTTATACAACATAATAAACGTTTATAATGGATAATTTTATATAAAAAAAAAAACTTTTATTTTGCTAAGAACAAATAAACTAGAAGAAGAACTAACAGCAGTAATATTTGGTTTTCGAAAGTTTTCCTAAATAATTTTAGAAGACACATTTATTAAACTATTACATATCTGTACTGTAAGAGCATTTGCATTCTACTTTTTGAAGAAAATTTACTGTTATACTGGATGGCACGCTTTAAACTAGGAATTTTTCTTACAAAATCATTTCGATTCCTCTCCGTTGATCATATTGTTCAGATGGAATCATTTTAACTTCGGAAACTAACAGCCTTTGCTCTTAATCTAAATAAAACTGTTACAGGAGTTGATCGACTGTATTAGTCCGGGAGTAGCATATCCGATGTTGCTATTGTAACAAAGATAGAGGTTTCATCATTTCGGACGTGGATGAACATCTGCATTACCTATTTTATTGTTATGACATTCATGAATGAAAACCGATACAGTCATGTTTCATCGGTTACTGGGATCAGTACGTAGACAGATGCAAGTAATGGATGAACACACTCCAATATGTTTTATTGTCTGATCGACTGGATCTATTAGATATATATAAAACGAAGATAGAATTTTGTTGTTTTTTTCCTTGTGCGATATAAAACCGAATCGTCATAAAAATATTCCCCACCCTCTCCCCAAAAAATTTCGATCACTCGATTATACAAACATGATTTATTTCGAAGTTTGTCTGGTGAATATGTAGTTTTATAATGCTATGGATCTATTTTTACAACTAGATTTAATAGATCTAAGGATTTCTGTTAAATATGGTCGCATTAAATTATCGAAATTATTTTTCTTGACATATACAACTTTGTTTTGTTCCTCAATCGTCTCTCAGTTTGAATAACAGAAACGGAACTGCAATAAAGAATTAAGGAAAATATATTTGTTTATATTAATCTATCTTTATTGTTTAGAATATATTTAGTATTCTTGCATTTTTCTTTATATTCAGTATAGTAAAATGAGAGGGCTAAAGAGAAGCATTTGTTCTTCAGTACGTAAGTCGTTACATAAAAAAAAATGGCACACGTTACGGTGAAAAATAATCAAATTGCCTACATTACGTATAGGAAAGTACACTATATCGATTTACATTGGCCTTATTTATATACTAAAATATTTACAAAACTTTTTTTTCGGGAGAAGTGCAGCGTGTAATGCAAAAACATAAGTTTTGGCAAAAGTTTTAAAACACCTTATTCACCGGCGACACTTTACACGGAATGACATTTTCAAAGTAGAAAACAAACGGAAAATTTCAAAGATTATCCAAAAGTGGAAACAAGACTCATTTGAATGTCGACGGACCAAGTTAGCGATTCAAAGTTTCCATTCTTCCAGTATTATTAAATGTCGTTTAAATCTCCGGGTGAAGCTGCAGTTCCCAATTAGAATGTGAAGACTTTAGGCGATTCCTTCAAAACCAAAGAATCTAAAATTTAAATCTAGTTGCCTAAGTGACTTTAAAAGACGTCCTTATATATTTCCGTTTCTTTCAGTGGTGGAAGAATGCAAATTCGACATTTCTGTTCTATCTTCTCTCTTGATGTCAGATGGATAAAAGAACAATGAAACAACACTGTTAAAAACAGAGATATTTTATTGTTACAGATCGAGTAATATTAATAACATAAAATAGCTTCAAAATATTGATTTTAACGTACATACTTAGTAAAACGTCATTAATCCGGAATAATAATAATTGCCGGATTAGAGAGATTCCGGATTAATGAATTGAAACCATCCCATAAAACGTCATTAATCCGGAATAATAAATGCAGGTTATTAGGGAGATTCCGGAGTAATGAACTGAAACGATCCCTGCTGCAGATATGACTTATAAAAACCATTTAAAATTTAATTTTAGCAAAATTTAGGATAAATTGAATATTTTAATGCATCTTTTAATTGTATAAAACATTATTTTGAGTGTAAACAGGCAGAACTTTATGAAAAAGTATTATAATGTACTGTTAAAATATTTATAATAAAGAGTATAATGTAATTTTATCTGGATAAGCAATAATTAATTCTATTTTAATTGCTATAAATCTAAGATAAAACTTAGTGATATTTATTTTTCATGGATAAGGTAGTAAATCTCTTTAGTTCCATTTTATAGCGTATCAGCATCAATTCTAGTTTTCTTTCTTAGCACTTGTATCAACAGAGGAAAAAAATACAATTTATTAAATGATATATGATAAAACTTAGAGTTATGCGATATATATACCCATCTTTTTTTTATCACGGTAGTCTTTGTCCATCTGTCAATTCTATCAAATCTTTTACGCTGGTGCATCATCAGTCATTATTACCGCATCGTATATCCTATATCATTTAAGAAACATAACGTGACATCCAGCGAAAGGGCTTCCTTTAATGTTTAAGGAAGAAAAATAATGAAATGCTTGCGGGCGTCATAACAATATAACAATTTATTATTATTATATGAACTTGTATAATTTAATATAGATTTATCGCGCTAGATGGTGCCACGCACGTTTCCGGATGCTATCGACGAGTCGCTGTTGCCAATTTATATTTCGAATCGTGTTTAATTAAAAACGACTTCGGTTTGCAAAGCAAGTTTCGTTGAATGTTTGCGGATATATAAATATTTAAAAGATTAATTATACTTTACGAAAAATCCACTTAATAATGGAATATCCGAAAAAAGTTTACAATATATCCATTTTCAATGTACACCAAAGTAGTACGGAATGCACTCACAGCGGTTCAAAGACTACAAGTTTCTTCCATTCCATTCAACAATGCTTTTTATTCTATCAGGCACGTTTTGAAGTATTTAAAACCTTGTCACTGCTTCATACTGAAAGCTTCTACGTGTCTATAAGTTCTTATTGCAGAATGCACAGCGAGGTTATTATAAAAAAAGAGAGAGAGAAAGTTGTCCTTTAACCTGTAATAGGTATCGATTGGATAAACAACAAAATATTTTAGGAGTAACACAGAGATTCCAATGATATATCTACGGGTGTTCCGGTACATATGTCATCATTGTGGACACCGCAGGTGATATACATCTCTGGATTGTTACGTTTGTGTCAACACCAAACGGGGATCCCTGCAGTGATCTATAAGGTATAACATAGCCACCTGCCTAGGATTGTTGAAAGAGATAATTTAAGATGGGATAAATGTGTTAGCCACATACTGTTCGTGATGGGGAGTTTGTTAAATTAATTCCTTCCAGTAAAAAGTTGATTAATAGGAATGCGGCTAAAAGTTTAACGGTATCGATTTAACTTTTATATTGTTCGTCTCTTTAATCAAAAATACTTGTATTATCTAAATAGGAAGAAATTAACCGATTTTTCCAGTGAATTTTGTTCTAAAAATCTGCCTAAATTTCTTCCTTATTTCAGGGAATTTTCGGATTTATTCCCTAAAAATCAGGAGAAAATACAATTAATCCTAATACAATTTTATAGAAAAATTTCTGGCATACAGAAATATAATACTAATATAACTTTATAGGGAAATTTGTGTGATAAAAATGCCCTTTTATAGGGAAATTTTCCTTTACATAGGGAATTTCGGACAAAAAACTCCCTATAAAACTGTAGGGATTTTCAGAGATATCAAGGATATTTTTGTGGTTTAAAAATATATATACCAAAACATTTAAATAAATTTTTGTTTAAAAATCATTAAAGTTTCTAAAGGGCACGTCAACGATGACAATTGTTATTAAACAACTGTTGTTTCTTTTTATAAACATCGGCAATTTTTTTTTATTATTACATACCTATCGTAAATAAGAATTTTCTGCTCTTTACTAAAAAGATAAGCCGTATAGAATGTCTTATGGAAAATCATGTAATTTGATATCTTTCAGACGGAAATAAAGAAGACACCATCTGTTTGGATTTAACCATCCATGAAGAACGAATGCAACAGAGCGTCAGAAGACAGAAGCAAGAATAGGTAGAGATGCAGAACAGTTTTAGATAGAAAATAAAAAGAAAATTTTCTTTTTAACTGCGCACTCAGCTAGATCTTTCGGACCGGCTGTTCATAACGGAAAAACAAGTTTGGGTCGAATCAATGTTTCTGCAAATCGTACCGAAGAACAGAACTAAAAATAGGATAATGCTATATGTACGCAAAAGTTAAAAAAAAAAGTTTTTCCGTTACACAAAACCGCCATTTTTTTCGTTTATGGCTTCGTACGGATCATTTTAAAAGGTGAAACAAACAGGTGACATTCGGTTTGGTTTAAAAATCCGCAGATTGAGCATCGTTTACGTCAGACAAAAGAATCTTCTATTTTTGCTTTTTTAATTTGAACTATTCAGTATTAACTTCGAATTATTTTTATATTAAATTATTTATTCTTTCTAATACTTAAAAATCTTTTTAAGATGATAATTTTCTCCCATATTTTTCGTGTGTGCCTGTTTGTTACATTCCTCATATACGCAGTCAAGTAAAAAAATATTCAAGAAGAATTACATGCACATGTTTAATAATAGACACACATTTTTTAATTTTTCAGAATTACGGTAACGTAACGTAAAAAAAGTTTTTGAATTTTTTAAATTTAATTTTGATAAAATTATGTTTCAGAATTTTTATATTATTATTTTTTCGCAAAATGTATTATGTTACTTTGCTTTTGTTGGTACGAACTGTAAAAGTTCTGGTAGATCGGTAGAGTTTCTATTCAAGCAATTTTCTTCGCTTGCCATGCATGCCTGACAAACTAGAAAGTATGACACTTGACGATCGAATTTTTTATTATTTTTTTTAAAAAAATAAATCTTATTTTCTTGCAATTCAACATACACCAGAAGAAAAACAAATATGGTAGTTTAATAATAAGTTCGGTAATATTTTCTTTTCTTCGGAAGTTAAAAAAGTTTTAATTGTGTTTCTGTTTTTTTTTTTTCCTCTCTTTGTTGGTGGCTTGAAAAATTTCTGGTCATTCACTTGGTCCATTTATTATTATTCGATTGTAAAGTTCATCTATACACTTCCAATGACAAACCGTTGATAAGAGAAAACAATTTACTCCAACCGGAATTCATTTTATAGAACAATATATCAAAACTTTCTCTTCAATTTCTTTTGGGCTCATCTTTCAAAATGAACATTGGCTATAAGAAATTATTGTTACGTCCTCTAGACGATAAAGAAAATATAGTAGACATTTTAACCGAAAACTACAGTATACTTTACTGGTGACACGAACTTATTTCGACTTTATATATTTACGATTTATGCCAAGAGTTCAGTCTTTTAACATTTTTATAGGTAACGTTTTAAGATTTATAAATCATCTTTGACATCTCAAGAAATCAAAAATATTCGACTAAAACTTCAAAAACTGTCTATTCATTAATCTTATATCGAAAGTAATTTATAATAATCAAAAAAGTTGAATTTTTCTGAAAAGTTTAGATCAGCGCTTCTCAAACTTTTTCATTTGGCGACCCTATATACCCGAGCAAATATTTTCGCGACCCTGGGTATAGAGGTATATGAACTAGGAATACGAATTAAAACATTTGATAAAATTTCTGCCCCCCAAATTTAATTACGCAACCCTATATGGGGTCGCCACCCACACTTTGAGAAGCACTGATTTAGATAATTTTTCCGTTTCCCTAAAATTTCCCTAAGCAACTGAAATTTCCCCAAAAAAGCTCTATTAATTTTATCTTTATAACATAGTTTATAATTAGCCCAATCACATTTACATCGAATTTACCTCAAATCCCTAAAAATTCCCTAGACTTCCCTATCAACGATTTTTTTCAAGTTCAAAATTTCCTATTGAGCGTTTCTGTATTACGACATATTATTCAATTTCATTTTCTATTATGACGTTCTCAGCAGCACGTGGTGTTAAGAACGTCATAATACATTGTCAACAGGTTTTCGTTCTTCTGATTGGTTGATGGTCGCAACACGTGTTTGTGACATTGATGAGCGCTAACAGCCGTCGGACTTTGTTAATGCGTTTTGTTTTATTTCGTAAAAATCGTGTTAAATTAATTTTTAAACAAAACTTAAAGAGATATTTATTGGCACTTGTCAACAGTTACTTAGTTTTAATGTTAACACATTATTAATAATAATAATTAATCTTTTACATATCTAATTAAGTCGACGGCGTAAAAATTTTACCAATTGCAGAATTATTAATAAATCGGCGATAATTTTTTTTATTATTACGAAGAATTAATTGCATTGATTGATACAGGGTTTTAAGCTGTTTAACTGTTGGATTAACAGAGAAGTGAAAAAAACAGAAAGACATTTTGTTTACTAAAGGGATGTCAACAAAATGGTTGACATCCCTTAGCAGACAAGTGTGTCCACAAAGAGGACAGTTACTGATGAGTGGACAATGTTTGTAAGAAGGATAAAATTTGGAAGAGTGAAGACTGTCTAACAGACAATATTTCTTTTCTTCTTAGCTTAATTATACTGAATGTTTGTTTTATCAAAAATGCATTAACCATAGCGAATTCTCTTCACTTGTCTACGCTATATAACTCAATAAAGAAATGACTTTTCAGAACAGTTACAGGTTATCTTTCATGTCAACAATCACTACAAAGTTTGGACGAGTATATAAAAAAATAGATTATAATTCAAAGAAACAATAACGAAATGTTATACCTTTCACAATTTGTTTTGTCTTTATTAAACAGTTTACAACTTTCTGAAGGGAATCAATTTTAGAAGAGTGTTCAGCGCAATTTATTAAAAATTTTTAACATTTTTTTCCGATATTTATAAGGCAAGAACATTAATTATATCGTCTACAATACATGGCATTTATATTTGGAAACTTCGATAATATTATTTACGGAACAATCCAAAAATCCAAATATTTGCATACGGATTGTTTACCAAAAGAAGAAGCGTAGTTTATCATGTTGTCTTCTCTTCTTAAATCATTAAATGGATACATAGATTGAATAAAAGCTGTCCAAGAAAGGAATGAGATACTTAAGTTCGAAGTCAGTAAGCTAAGAGTTCATCCATCAAAGGACTCTTAGCTTACTGACGCATTGCTTCTTTGATGTATCTCATTCTTTGGACCTCGTCATATCATTATTGAATGCGCCATTAAATTTTCTACTTAAAACTATTTTTTAAAATAAGATTTTTGACGTCTTAAAAATATATGTTGCTAATTCACAGCATTATATTAATTTTTAAAAATAAGTGGAAAGTCGTGAAAAACATTAATCATTCTTTAGCGAACGGTTATGTTTATTTTTGCGGATTTGTTTGCCTCAAGCCGTATTAATTATTGTTTGTAAAAATTTAAAAATATCGTAAATACACACACACACTTATATATATATATATCGGAGGAAATAAAAATCTTTCAAAAATTAATTCTAATCTAGCGAAATGATTAATTGGATTTTTAATACGGTTGATCAAAAAGTACTTTTGACATTTTATTAATTATGTTTGTATTGATAATGAGATTTTATCGTGGCTAGAAGGAAAAGGTGTTTATTTATTTTTAATTATTATTAACTTTATTTAAAAATTCTTCGCGAGATCGAATTTAATTTGAAATATTTAACTAAATGAGATATTTTTTAAAAGAAAAAGGGGAGGGAAGAAAAAAATCTAATTCGGTTAATTCGCATTTATAATAACAGATGGCGATAGTCTATTATTGACATGATAGGAAGTTAAAAAAAGAAAAAAAATTAAAGTTGACGTCCACATAAAAACTGTCATAATTAATTATACATAAAAACGCGATTCGAATGCTATTTTTGGCACGTCAACCTGTCACGAATTGCTATATTTAATTTTACATATATATATATTTGCTCAATAAGTTTATGCAGCATATATATTATTTAACATATCTATTTTCTATGACGTGTTATAAAAATACAGATGCTGTATAACTAACAAAAAAAAAATGCATTTTATTATTACAGTATCGATTAATATTTCTCAAAATTCCAATAATAATATTAAGAAAAAATTACTTCAGATCGATGAATCGATTACGCGACTCTTTTCATTATTCGATTTTACATCTTTTTCGAAATCCGAAATTTTTCAAAAATCGATAATAATAATTATTCTATTTCTTTCATATTTGGCAGAGCTAATTCTCGAGTAGTTATGAATAATATCTGCGAATTTTATTAAAATCGGATAATATTTACGCGAGATATTGCCCTTAAAATACCCGAGAGCCTTTTATTTTATAGCGTCAATAATATTGATTTTATATCCACCGCTTTCTACAGACTCGGACCTCTAATGTATGCCAATAATATTTACGAATTTAATTCAAATCGAATGATATTTACGCGAGTTATCGTTCAGACAAACTGACCGACTTATTCCATTTCCAATAAAAGAGGATCAAAATAATGTTCTAAGAAAAGTAGCAAAAACGTATCCATCTCTGGAAACAAATATCCTAATAAATAAATAAAAATCAAATTTTCGTGACTTTAGTAACGATTTTTCTACTTCGAATTGCTAAAAAAATGTTGCATTAAAATAACGAAAACTGGTCTTCGACTTTGTTTATTATAAGCGCATAGATAATTATAATTAATTTAATTGTATAGATCTACGTTATAACGCAGTTGTCGATTTAAGGTATGGTAATGGCGAATTTAATTATCTTACATTCAAACATAATCGCGATAATTAATGAAATCGAAATCTGGTAGTGACTTATGGCTGCAAACATAACCTATATAGTAACTGGAGTCTATATAAAACAATAAATATTACTGGAGAATAGTAAGTTAATTTTGTAAGAAAATTAATTTTTGGTTAACTGTAATCGATATTTGTAACCTTAAATTGCTGTAAGCAAATATTTAGAAGTCTTTTCTAATGAATCGTCTATAGAGTAAATGCGTGAACGACAGAATCTATAACATAATTTCCGATTCTATAAATTAAAGGTAGTGCAAAACTTGCATTTATCCAGTTAACTCTCCTATAAAAAATATTCTTGGGAGTATAATTTACTCTATTGGATCATCTAGCATGCTAAAATAGTTTAGCCAGAGCTAAAATATTAACTCGCTGCATCCTAAAATTATAAATTGAATTTACGAAGACATTTACGAGTTTGCTGAAAATTGAAAAAAAAAAACTTTTCCGAAATTTTATTCTATATATATTTCAACCGAATGATTTCTTATCACTAGATAAACTTAGCAGTGTAACGATAAGGAGGAAATTTTTATTTTTATTTTTTTTAATATTTTTTTGATAAGATAAACTATCAAAAATATCTGAGTTTACAACGCAAGCGCAAATGGACTCGCTTATTATTATAATTATTATTATTGTTTGGGTCCACAAAAAAAGAAGAAAAGAAAAATTAACCTTTTCAAAGCTGAAGTTCGCTCGGATGGAAGAATATAATGATCGCTAAAGTTACGATACATAACTTTAATTTGTTGTTTTTAAAAGTCGAAAAACATTTTTAAGTAGATAATATTAATTGGTTAATATTCATTAAAATTCTGTAAGTTCTTTTTTTTTTCGTTACTATATTGATACGTCTTTGTAAAGTTAATTCATACCGAGTTTAACAAAATTTTGCTTAAAGAGGGTGTGGAACTTATCCAGAATAGCGTGAAAAATTTATGTTCCCCACCCGTTCTAGTCTAATTTAGATTCTCTTGGGACGTCTTATTTGTTGGCTCAACTAGCTAGCTCAATAATCTTGTATTTAAATAATTTAAAGATATTAATGCATTATTAAACAAATAAAATATAGACTAAAAAAAATTCTTAGGTTTTTTTTATATGACGTCGTTAACGTTATATAATATTTTTTTTCGTTTTGATAATACAGAATCTGCTTTGAGTCTCATAAACCTCTTGAGATTTTTTAAAAGTACTCTTGCCTTATAAAAGTACATAATTTAGAGAATAATACAATAGAGGGTTATATACTTCAGTAGAAGAAAATTTATACCTCTGAGATATACAACATACTCTTGTTTTTTTTTTTATTCTACAGAGGTTTATGCCTGTAAAAGGTTTATAATATTAGCAAAGGTTTATATCTCTACAGAGATTTATAACCTTTGAGAAAGGTTATACCTCTACTGAGTTATGCAAACCATTCTCGCCTTTTATCTTTACGAAGGTTTACACCTCTAAGAGGTTTATAACTGCTGAGAAGATTTATATTCCTATAGCGATTTGTAATCTTTGCCAGGGCTTATTTTATGTATCTACAAGATTTACACTTCTACGAAAATCATAAATCTTGTAAAGATTTTCTGTAGGTTTTTTTGAGAATTTATAAATCTCTCTAGTTCTGTAGGAGTTTTAATCTCCGTAGAGGTTTAAATTTCTACAGAGGTTTAGTTTATAACTTTGTATAGGTTGTGTAGCTAAAGAAGTTTAGAGTTATAAACCTGGTTGTAGAGGTTATACCTCTAAGAAATTTAGAGATATCTGGAGATTTATACGTATAAAGTAAATTTTTAGAGATATAAATCTTGGCAGAGGTTATAAAATTCCATAAAAGTGAAAAGCAACAGGGTTACAGATCTCGGCAGAGATATAAAGTATATTTCTACAAAGGTTTATACCTCCAAGGAGGCATAAACATCTGTAGAAGAAGTATAGTTTTTTTTCTTTTTATGAACTTGCAGCATCTTTAATATTAGTCAATCCATATAGTTTAGAGAATAACCTATAAAAAAGAAAAGATTGAACGATATTTTCTTTATCACTTCTTACATGAGTAATAAACTAATAACAGAAAAGATATTACAGCAATTATTTATAAAATTGTCACTTTTAGTTCGAGTTAAGTCGGAAATTAATGGAATACTTTCCACTTCAGTTATACGGGTTTATATATGAAAGATATTTAATGTCAAACAATTGATAACTCCTCATCAACGTTTTGTTACTAAATGAGAAAAGAGGGAAGAGGGGAATAACATTTTCCACTGCAATCACAATAATATCGGGTTCAATGGAATCGTCTGCATGTAATAAAGTCGAAAATGTTATTGGCTTCTAGACAAGATTAATGAATGTTATAGATAATGTCATAGAACTCCGAATCGAAAACTGTTCTCGACCCGAAAATTTACGATGGGGACCTTGACTTTATTGAAAATTTCATCTTTGGTAAATAGAAACACGATAAATTAAAGGGGACAAATTTTCGAGTTGTATGTCAATAATACGCGAGTTTAATCGATAAACATTCTTAGTTACAGGTGATTGATGTGTGTATTTACAACAATCTACTTCATGAGTCATTAAAACCATTCCTTCGAATCATGTTCTCTCTGCATGCTAGGCGAATCGTGCGAGAAAAGCAGCTTTTGCATTTTCGAGTGGTTTACAAACTCTCTATCCTAGTAGTAGTAGTTGTAGTAGTAATAGTAGTATAAATTATTTGGAATAATTTTTCTTTGTAGGCCTACATAAATTAATAATGAGCCAAGTACGTGCTCCATTGATAGAAGTGATTCGCGATTATTTTACTGAAAAAAGTTACAGTTCTTAAATTATTCTGTTTTTATAAAAAAGTAGATAACATCGCAATTTGGTGGCATTTCCTTCCTCGATATATATATATATATAGGCCTATATACATGGATAGATTGCGCTAGTAATCAAATATATATATAGGCATTGATATGGATTGCGTTAGAGTTTATGTCACTTAATATATATGTTAATACAGAGATATTTCTATTGATTAACTCCGCATTTACAGTAGGAAAAGCAAAGAATTAGAATGTTTCCGAGAGGAAAAAATATAAGTTGTTTTCGAAGAAGCGAGAGGAGTTTGTACTAAAATTTCAATTTTAAAATTATTTATTTTTTTGGTAATATTTTCGATCGATCCGGAACTATCGTAAAAGTTTCTATTCTCGGTAAACTATTAGAAATATCTACCTATATAAACATTCTCTTCTATGATAGATACTACTGTACGCCTATAAAAAATTGTTAGATGTTACAGCTGTAACGCATTTGATGTCGGTTATAACTTCTATACACCTATAAAATGTTACATGTTACTCCTATAATAGGGTGAGTTATAAACTATTAGATGTTGCATGTTGTATCTATACACCTATAAAATATGTTATATGTTACATCCGTAATAGGTGTAGTATGTGTTGGATATTACTACCTATACGCTCGTAAAGTAATGTCAGACATTACTCTATGCTACTTGTGATAAATATCAGATGTCCATGCTTCTAAAGTGTGTAAGTTTATCGAGATCAGAACTATATCTATACAAGTTGCAATTTTTGGAATTATGCATAAAATATTCAAAGATCGAAATATTGCAGAATAGCCAAAGGGTGGGAATGAAATTGAGCTGGTGATCAAACTCGAACATGATTGGTTTCGACAAACATGACGACAAGTACTGACGTTTAATATTAGTTCGAAATGCTTGAGGGTGTTAGAAAGAGCTGATCCATCACGATTCATATTGTTGGAGAGGGGATTGCTTGTCACTCTCTTATTGAAATCACTACGCCAAAGTCAAGCTTCGGGGGGTTAAACCTTTATATACATAAACATATATACCTACTCCCCTGTCGATCATTTTTGAACTCTATCCGCTAACGAGAAGACTTCTCGTATCTCCGGTTATAAAAATTGTTTATGAGACAAATATAACAACAATAAATTTATTTGTTTTGATAAGAAAGACAAAAAAAAATCACATATACTTATCCATAGAAAAAAAGAATTTCTAAAGCCGATCTATAAAATTTCTTTTAACAACAGCACTTTATTATTTTCGAAACATCGAAGTAACAGAGGATGGAGAAAAGGCTAGTTGAATTCTTTTCGGGTTTTATATGTAAAATGATGGTGACATTATCGTTCCATTAACATGAAATGGCTGTAGTGGCTTTAATTTACGATGCTAGACAGAAATAAATTACCGAACTTACTTCATATAATACGAAATGATTGATTTGTTCCAATTGAATTGCTTCATGATAGGAACATTTTCCAGTCAGAATATATTTATAAAAAAGAAAAAAGAAAGGAAAATTAAGGACGTGAAACAAAAATTTAAGGATATTAATAATTACTTCGAACATAAAAGTTAATTTATAACCACCGTAAAAATATTTCTAAAATGAATAAATTATATTTTCTTAATTTATTCTCTCCTTTTTTTCCTGCTTAGTCAATATACAATATACAACATATATATAGATACATAGAAGACAAACAGAAAATTTATGCAAAATTAATTAATTAATCAGAAGTTTATGAAGTGTTGTTGTAATTCGCATAAAATTCATAAATATAAATTTTATATATATGACGTTTAATCATTTTTTTGGTAACTCCTACGCGGTTACAGAATTCAGAATGTTTTTAAATAAAAATTTACGTTAATATAAACTGTTAACACGTTAAACAATAGATTAATCTGCATTATTTAACAACAAAAAATTTTTTAAGATTGATAAAAGTAGTGATAACCGAGAATGAAAGTCCCCGAGGAGATAAAGAGGAGAAGTTTTTACGAGCCTGCTAAAACAGTAAACATCGTTAATTAATTAAATATTAATTATCATTAACGTTTTTCTTAATTATTTTTTTAAATATCTTTTGTGATTTATATCTTTATATAAATTTAGTACAGGGATAGGTATCACGTTTTTGATGCATTGGAAAGAGTAAGATGGGAAGTTAGAGATTCTACGTATCGTCAGGATTTCTGCAAAAAGTTGCCCTGTAGGTGCAATTTAATCGATATATTTCGTATTTTTTTTTAATTAGAGAATTTTATATCGCATTCAGTTTATCTATAAATCTATACACGAGAGAAAAATGCTCTCGAGTTAAAAGAAAAAAAATCGAGATGCGAAGAAAAATCAAATTCCGCATAAGAAATATTAAAAATCAAACAAAAATAAATTTACGATATTATTCTAGTTTTTTCTTTCTTTTAGAATGAAACAACATATTGTAAAATAGTTTGCGCGTCAAATGCTATCAAATATAAATTTACTTTAAAATTTCAACATTTTGAAGAAAGAAAAATAGAGGAGAGAGCAGAATCGACAATTAAAAAATCTAGGCACTTAAACCACTCAACTGGTACATGCCACATTTTCTTTTCTTTCCTTTTTTTTTATCTGGTAAATCTGTATTATTTTTACAACCGAAATTTTCAATCCTTCATATGCAACTCTGGTATTTTTGTATTTTTTACTATTTATGATCAATAAATTCTGAAGACACTTTTTTAAAGAATTATTAAAGAATTTAAGAGAATAAAAATAAAATAAGAAGAAGAAAGAGAAAACGGTAGTGCAAAAGTTGTATAATAGTTTTTAGGAGAAGGTATAAAGGGTAGAGAGAGAGAGAGTTCGAATGATAAATTCGAATGGATAGAAAATAGAGCAGGAGAATGAATTCTTGTGTATGGAGAATACGTTTGAGGGAAATGGTAAAATTTATAGCGAAATTGCCCTTTGAGTAAATACAAAGTTGGATTGGTGCAGTCGGAAGATTTACAAGAAATGATGTTGCCTATTTTCTAAACGTACTAGGGCCGACTGTTCACAACAGAGCGATACTTTCCATCTATGATATATGATCTATGGAAGCGAGTGCTAGACATACATAACAAGAGAGCAGATATAGGAGTCGCATGATTGTTGCAAAGATGTATTATCGAAGGAGAATATCTTAAGATATCACGATATAGTTTGGTAAAAAATGGTAAAACGGCCTGTTGGAAATATGAAACTATATATCTGAGCGGAATCTTTTATGACTTTTTTTTTGGTTAATATCTGTTGACACGAAAATGCTATAAGTTAAAATTGGAAGTAATTTATAGAGGAAAGTAATGGTTATCAATTATCGCGATTTATAACTTTTACTCTCTTATAAATTTTAGTTATGATGCGGAACTTCAACAATGCATACAACACGACACAACTGCACTACAAAAAAAATCATCAAAACAAACAAAACATCGATGAGATACGAGCAATTTACCCTTCTTAAGTTGCCGTTAAAGTATTTCTGCTAATAATTATAATATTTTTTTTATAACAGTTTGTAACGGAGTTCCTCCTCTGACACAAGATTTTGTGCAGACCATAGACAGATATTCGAAACCACCCTACGAAAAAAATTATTCAGTTACTCGAATGGATTATCAAGAGCCAGATGTTGTCAGATTTTCTAAAGAACCTTCACCTGTTCCTTTATCCGGTATGTTAACTGAATATATATTAAAGATAATATATAAATAAATATTTATAAATAGAAAATAGCAGATTTAAAAAAAAATTGTTTCGAAATGATTGATTTTATTCATACTTTTTCAGTTCCTTCCGTTTATAAAAGACCATATTTCAACATTATGCCATCACGCTGGGTAGGAGAATATCATGCAAAGTATAATTTTGATCCGAAAATCAATTTGATATACAAATATTTGTGTAATAAATAAGATTTTATTATGGAAACAAAATAATATATAAAAAAGTTTTGTTTAATATGTTATTTTTAAAGTCCCAATTCAATTTTTGTGTCCACATACACATAAATAAGTTACCAGCAAGAATCAATGATGCAAAGAATGTTTCTGTGTGCCGAATTTGATTATTTGCCAACTTTAAACTTTTAGGAATAATCTATAATTGATCATTAAAAGAGATATATATACACACAATAATATTCCATATATATATATATGACGTCGACAAAATGCATCTAGAGAAAAGCGGATAGAGAGGACATCAGTTGGTAATGGAAAGGGTAAGCCATCGTATATGCATGGATGCTTCACTGAAGAAGACGAAAGATAGTTATTTCTCAGTCAACATTTCTATAATATTCTTCATCTTTATACTGGCAGATGCTATTCGTTTTATGCGACTCCCAGTTTACAAATGATGAAGATGACGTCTCTCTTCACCAAAGGCAATATTTCTTAGTTTTGTCACCCAACTATGATGCAGCAACTTTCGAGCATTTGACAAATGTTGCTAAGGCATGTTTATAAAACTTAATTACGTACAGGAAACGGATAAAGGATTAAATTCTTCAAGTATAATTATTAAAGTTGACGAAAACATTCGAAGAAGGCGGCAATTAAACGTATGCCAGTTAAAAATCTCTCCATTAAAAAAAATAATCGATCCATCAATGAGGTTATAAAATATATAACTTAGCAATCAGTTATTTCTAAAATAATCATTTATTTTATTTTATTATTATTATTATTTTTTATATTATACCAGAGCAATCATCATCAGTCAAATCAATTCATAAAACGTTCAGCATTTCGCTTATAAAGATGGAGTTGCATGTATGCTGAATCGTAACAAGTCTTGATATCCGGCATCTATCATGTCTTTATGTTGCTATTCCATCAGATATCCCCATTTAATATCTCAATTTGGAATAGCAGACTAATCATTATTTTTTTCTAGCCGATAAAATTTTTATAAATCTACCATTTTTAAAGTTATCTCGTAAGAGGAATAGTGATATCAATTGAATTCTGGTAGTGAAGATTCATTTTGATAACTAATCGCTCAAGAGAGTCTATTGAGAAATGATCTGGAAAGATCTACGTGATCAGAAACGAAACCCAACCAATATCTCTTGTGGATACATTGAGAAATATTTGATTAAGCCATTCCACTTAATGCCTGGAAGTTAATAACTGTCAGAATTTCAAGCAGAGTGTCCAAGCTTTAGTGCACCAATGTTATCTCACGATTTCTAAAATATATATATATATATTCCCTCAGACAAATGTCCAATTTTTATTATAAAAAATTGATTAACCGCAACGCCTCAAGATATGGCTACAGAAGCCATGATGCAATATGCAAATTTTAAATAATTTAAAGAAGACCTGGATATTTGTGGATTATTATAATGTAATTATGCAAGGTAACAATTTAAACAAGTCTGTAAAATACTTCCATTGGAATATACGGCAATTATAGTTTTCTATAATTAGAATAAATAAAAAGAATCATTAAAGGTTAATTATTTATTCTGTATGGAGAAAATAAAAATACTAATTAACGCCTTAACTTAATCAGATAATTCTGATTTTTGTCTTCTTTTTAACCGTTAAGTTTCAACAAGTAGTTAACGGTTTAAGACAGTAAAATGACAGTAAAAGAAAATTTATGCGACATTGTCTGCAGACACGCGAGAATGAAAATGACCAGATCGCCATATTTCTTTAAAACATTTTTAAAAGACAGTCCATAAGTAACAACTTCAGTTGTCATTTATTTTCTTAATGACTCAGGAGACAAGTTTCTTTCTGTCTTGGGTATTCTCACTATAGCAATCTTTCAACCAGAACTAGCGGATGAAAAACAGACTCGGACAATGAAAAACGGTGATCATTTATCAGAAAATGACGTCATTGATTAAACTATTCATTTATATCTATCCCGTGAGATTCTTCTATCGGCAGGTGTCAGGATATATTTTACGTCCGACTAATTTTCGTATGAAAGAATAGTTTAAAATTTCTTACATTGCTTCTCATTAATGTGCCAAGGATAAAGATTTCGCTAAGCGCTAAAAAATAAAAATAATAAAAAAACACATAATGTAATTTATTTGGATTTACAAAATCCGATTTGATTTGTCTTGTTTATCAGATTTGACATCGGACAAGGCAGTTGTTTATCGTCAAATTATGTTGTGTAAAAGTAACAGTAACGTTCGGCAACGGTTATCTTATTTAGTTAATCAAATTTTTATTAAAATGAATGCACGAAAACATGCTTAAATCCCTATAAAATTTTATAAACTTATTAAGTTTTTCGATCGAATTTTTATAAGGAATAAATATAAAAATCCGGTAGAGGGCTTGGGTAATTATTATGTCAAGACCTCTACCGGAATTTTAACGTTAATGAATGTTGATTTAAAATTAATAAAAATAATTTGTCGAATATATATATTTTTTAATTTTAAACTCGAATTATATTTTTAACGGAATGTTTATATATATATATATTATTATTATTTGTAAGAAAGAAATATAGTTTCGGCTGTAAAACGAAAGACGCAGGAAAAGTTCGAGTCGCCATATTTGATACAAAGAATTGAATTATTGAGAAGAAATAGCATATATCGTTTCTATGATCTTTTTCGAATTCACATCGAATGCTATTGAAACTTCGATTTAAAGCCGTTCTTAAGAAATTCCCAAAGGAAGATATAAAGTGAAGAAAAGTTCAGAAATACGCAGACTACATTGAAAATCCTTTCTTCTGTAGATAACTTGGTTATCGTTGCTATTCTGAATGTCGTTTCATGTCTGTATGCTTATCTCGTAAAAAGTTATTCAATACTAAAAATATCATGTTTTTTTATTTTTTATTATTTTTTTCTATTGTTAACGACAAATTATCTTTCTAATATCACTGATTATAATAAAAGCAGATATTAATCTCTCATAGATTGCGATATAAATTTAAAAAAATGTTAAGAGTTATGAAAACGGCGGTTATAATATTATCGGTTCCTCATTAGTTCAGAAGATAGAAATTTTTGTGCCATTTGGACATTATATTAGTTGCGGTAAATTCGTCGTCAACTCGCCATGTCATGGAGAAAACATTCATAATAATTGGAGAGTTTCCTTGGACGTCATCAAGGAACATTGAAGTTCCACTAATACATCATTGTTTCGTGAACAGAAGGATAATGACTTGTCTGTCCTTGATTGGGAAGTTGCGTGTTTTCGACTCATTTCTCTGGGCATTTACATTTTCTTCAGTTAATACATCGATAGTGTCATGGAACCACTTATACGTGTCTCCATCTAGTGATTAACAAACTTAAAATGTTATTTAAAATGTTCTCAAACTAACTTCGAATTCTGATAGTAATTTTAACCATCCAAAGAAGAAGAGCAACAATTCTTATTGTTCCTACTTTCAATTAAATACCGTTACCTGTTAAAGTAAAATTACTTACTACCTGGCAGCTAAATCGGTAGAGATATTGATAAGAATAAAGTATAAAATTAATAATTACTAACAATTAAGGACGTCTGTTAGAATAATAATAATCGTTAATTTTGAAAGTCGTCTTATAATCGAATTTGGACAGGCTAAAATGTTAATTTTCCTTTAACGTTGCAGTTAGAACAAATGTTCAATTAGAAGAAACTATAAAGGATTGGCGTGATTTGGATAAATCTACTCCATCCTATTCAACATTAGTTTAGGCCACATTAAATGAACCGGTACAGCACAGCACTATTTAACTACTACACAATCAACACTTGAAATTGTTCCATTGGGTCTTCTAGTAAGATTTTCTAACGTTCCTTCAATGACTTGGCAACAATCTAACAAAGATTAAGCCGCTTCGAATCGATAAAGGAATTTACTTCAGAAGTCCGCTTCTGCAAAAAAAAAAAAAAAAAAAAAAAAAAAACAAAAAAAAAAAAAAAAAAAAAAAAAAAAAAAAAAAAAAAAAAAAAAAATGTGTTCGACCTTCCATCGACCTCAGTCAGGGGTTAATTGCTATTTCCATGCCCCCTCCTATCTTTCTATTATTGACCCGTTATCCGGCCAGGAGGTCAAACTTTTTTCTATCTTCTTTTTTCTTTTTTCAGCTTCTTCTACTCCTATTAAGAGGCAAAGAGAGATGATTCTCATTTTCTAGCAAGTTTCGAGACGCAGCTGCAACACCTGGTCATCTACTCTTTTTTTTTAACATTAGCTAAGATATCAATTCGTGAAAATGGTTTTTTGGGATTGCACCCGATATAAATTTCGTTTCTTCAAAACTATGCTCTCGATATAGGTTATCGTTGTTTGTACACGATATCACTTTTCTCAGTCGAGGGCCAATTTTTGATAACATTAAGGAACAGAGGGGAAGAAAAAAGAAAAAAAGTAAATTTTTCTTTAATTGAAAAGTCTATTATCCGGTTGTATATTTAAAGAACATCTCTCTCTCTCTCTCTCTCTCGATCTTAATAGTTTTTGAAAATTCTTTAAAATTCTATTTAGTATAATATCGAACTAGTAGTATCAAAAATAAGAAAAAAATTTCGAATTTTGAACTTGGCAAACATTTAAATTGCATACGATTTAAATTGATTTTTTTTTTTTAATTTATTTAAAATTAAAATTCTGTTAAATTGATTTTAAACGCAAATTCTGATTAAAATGCAAAATACCGTATATTTCCTTTCTTTTAAATTTAAATTTTAATTAATTGTTCAGCGAATAATAAAATTAATTTTATTTTTGTAAAGGTATTCGAACAACGAACAATAAAAAAAAAGAAAACATTAAAAAAACTTAAAAGTTTCAAAGAATTTTTTTTCTTTTATTATTATTATTTTTTTCCTGATATATATTTTTCATAAGAAAAATCTCTAATAATATATAAACATGATTTATGGGCGATCCCGCTTTAAAGCCTTTAAAATCCCATAAAAATTTAAATTTAATAACTTTATGATCGCATTATTAAGATTTTATGAAAACTGCATGATTGAAAATTTTATAATTCCAAAGAAAAATACGGAGTAAACATTTTCTTGTTCTAAATGTATTTTCTGTATCATTTACAAAATTATCCAACAGAAAATTTCGTAAACAAATCAAATTTAGAATCGATTTCGATTAATAATTTAATTTTATACGTCTAGAGAATTTCTTTCGCAGTTTTTCTATCTTTGATCGTACTTTTAGTATAACTAAATAATGTTTATGTTTAGTTAATTTGGATATGTGATTATTACTATCTGCAAGAAGTCATTATACATCATTAACAATATTTAACGTGCAATATTAATTTCTAACGATCATTAATCTTATTGTATCGTTATTATGCTGATAATGTACCGTTATTCAGATAATTATAATAAAGTTATAATGAGAAATCGCAAAATTCTGTTTAATTTTATTGATTGTTTCCAAATTAACTAAAATCTAATAAATATTTAAAGTCTACACAACACAAATGCTACGAATGGTATTTAGTTTATTAAAACTTTTAATGTATTTACCAGTAACGTTACTTTATCACGTCAAAATGAAATAAGTCTATGACGTAGAAATATATTTTGTGCGTAATAATTGCCGGTGACGTAACAATCGTTTCGGAGTTCGGCCAATAAGAGAAGTTCTCGTTATAAATATTTATTTTATTATTAATTTTGTGCACATAAATGCTAGAATTTTGTAAATAACTCTCATGCCAAGGTTTATTTTGACATATTTAAGGTTTCTATAAATATTCTAGTTTTTAGACATTCAACTAAATTTAAATTTAATTTGTTTTCCTGTTAGAATATCGATATTTCTTGTAGGATTTGATCAGATTCTTTTAAATCTAGAAACATTTGCTATATCACTTAAAACAAATCTCCATTACTTTTTTCTAAGAGCATTTGCCTCTTACTTTCTTTTTGCAAATTTTGCAACCAGGACATTCTACCTTATCTAAATAAACATAAAACAGAGTAGTCGGAATAAAATCTCCACTCGTAAACAGTTTGAAAGGTTTATCAGAAGTTTGAAGAGATGGTATACAAAGTCCAATGATCCATAAACATCTCATTTGTGTAGATCAAGCTAGAAATGAATGTCTGGTATCAATCTACAATTGTCGGTAATGCACTAACGCCATTTTCTACACGTCATTTATTTAGCTTATGCATACTACACTATGAATAATCCGAGATATAACATTTACAATATTTGCTTAGGGGATAGAATCTGTGCGTAACCATATTAATGCGGACGAGAATAATTGCTGGAATTTCTCTTACTGACGTCTAAGCCATTTGCTTACTTAAGTCTAGTTAGTTAGCAGATAGATCGCATATAAATGCTCTGCAATGTTAATAGTTGAAGCATTTCCCAAGAGGGAGATTAGATACGTCAAAACTCTCCTAAATGATTGCGTGCCAGTTTTTTCTTTCTTTTTTCTCCTCCCTCTGATTTGTAATTCCTGTAATTAGACGAAGTGCGCTTTCGTTATTGCAGAGCTCTTTTTTTCTTCTTCTTCTTTCTTTTCCTCGTACGAAGTATACACCTTTTATATTATTGATACAATGTAGATTATTAATTAAATGCGTACGAAACACGGATCGATTAATACTGCAAACAGTCATACCCATGGCGGGCAGTCATAACATAAACAATAATTTAATTTTTAACTTTTATCCAGTAGGTTATTCAAAAAAAGTTTGGCATAAAAGGAGAAAAGTTAGTTCCTCTATTGTTTTTTGTTAAAAATTAAACAGGCCGAGGAATATTGCAAATAATTCACGAGACGGAATATATGTTCGTGTATAAATTATGAAATTGCCAACGCGGTTCTGATATTGCAAAAATTAAGTTACACGAGTCAATGGCTGCGCACTAAAAGAATTTTATTGTCCATGTAATCCAGATATAAGAGCCTTAGCAGCACTAAACCATTGCAAATGTAAGACTTAACTTCTATACATGAGAAGACATAATGTCTATAAGTTATCTTTCAGTAAGTCTGAAGTTCGAAACTCTTGGGTGCTTTTCACTAGAAGATTTTTCTCTTATTATTCCATTTATACGACCATAGTTTACCAATAAAATTAGCTTATTTTGCATTTTTCGAAGTTCATAAACACTGCAATAAAATGGGCAATTGGATGGTTTAAACGATGCCTCTATTATATTAATATGCAAAATGTACTAACGGGGGAAATTAATAATAATAATAAAATTATTTGTAGTAACACGTTTAAATACTGAAATCTAAACTACTCGTTCTTCTTCTAACTGAAGATGTTACAGCGGTAAGTTTCCCATTACTATAAGAGCAGCGGGCAAAATTCCATTACTAGTCGTTAAAAAATTCAGTATGGAAGGTGCAGTGTAAAAAAGAAAAAAATGGTCGTTTCTTCTTTGATGCTAAGTGCTTTGATTTGATTTGCAAATGCGAATTCTGCAGTTTATGTCGAGGTCAATATAGCTCTAACTTCTCAGTCGATTTACTGTTAACCAAAATATTACATTCAAGCTGTGATTAAATCTTTTCGGACTTTTTAAATATTATTAATCTCACCAAGGATATTCGATTAGTAATTAAATCTCGCGCGAATAAAGAGCAAAGTCACATATGCCAATAAAGTAAACAAAATGATTTACTGATTTGACAAGCTGTACTGTATACAATTTCTGTTAGCCTTTCAGAGGATTGCAAAATATGCAAATCGACTAATTTAAATAATCGATTGCGATTTTTGAAATGTGATTAATAAGAAAACGGAAAAAAAACCAATTATTATTTTTTTTTGTTTGTTATAATTGATTTTTGAATGAAACAAAATAATTTGCTAACCGCACATTTTCTTCGCAAGAGAGTGTCAAAATATATAAATCGATTAATTTAAATAATCGATTGCGATTTTTGAAATACAATTAATGAAAAAACGAAAAATAGATTATAATTTTTGTCTTTTGTAATGAATTTTGAATGAAACAAATTATTTTAGTAATTTGACAAGCTGTATAATTTCTTCTTAAGCTCGGTCTTCTTCAATTTCTTCTTCTTAAGAGGGTTGCAAAATATGTAAATCGACAAATTTTAATAATCGATTGCGATTTTTGAAATATTATTAATGAGAAAACGAAAAATCGATTATTATTTTTAATTGTTATAACGGATTTTTTTGAATGAAACAAAATAAATTGCTAATTTGATAAACTCACGATTTCTTCTAGGTTCACAAGAGATTATTAAAATACGTAAATCGATTAAACTAAATAATCGATTCAGATTTTTGAAATATGATTACAGTGAAACCCCGATTTTGAAACTTTTCGGGGACCGGCCCGAAAAATCGGAACGGGGAAACACACGAAGCCGGAAACTCTGATGACGTCATAATAAAAAAGTTATATAATTAAAACGTAGGAAGAGGGAAAGTTTTACATTGCAAACAAGTAAAGGGAAAGTTTTACATTGCATGTATAAGAAAATGCTCGGACTTCCGAAAATAGACGTTTAAAGCGGGAAAGTCGTACGATACGGGAACGCACGCGAGGGTTTCACTGTATTTTATAATTTTTTGTATCTGCGTGGTAGTTCCCATTATCAACATAATCAACGAAGTTCACATAATCAGGAGTCATTAACCAAAGCGTGCGTCGTTAACCAAGACAGGTTTAGAAATCGATAAATTTTATTATTATTATTTTGTTCGTTATAAGAATTTCGAATGAAATAAATATTCTAATAATTTGATAAGTTGCATAATTTCTTCTAAACTCACAAGAGAGTGTCAAAATATGATACTCTCTTGCGAGAGATATACAATATTACAATATATCAAATCGACGAATTTAAATAATTGATTGCGATTTTAGAAATACGATTAATGAGAAAACGGAAAAATCGATTATTATTTTTGATTGTTATAACGGATTTTTTTGAACGAAACAAAATATTTCACTAATTCGACAAGCTGTACAATTTCTTCTAAGCTCAAAAGACGGTTGAAAAATATGCAAATCGACAAATTTAAATAATCGATTGCGATTTTCGAAATACGATTAACCAGAAAAACGTGCAAAAATCTATTATTATTTTTTTATTTGTTGCAATGTATTTCCAACGAGATTTGTTAATTTCCTTTCTTATTGATCTATCTACTATATTTGTTTTAATTGTTTACCTTCGATATGTGCCGTGCTACGTTTATCGATTGACATTTGTTGACTCTCGTTCGCCACATTTCTTTTATCTACTACTTATTATAATTCCCTTATTCTCTCTTAAGTTGGCAACAATGTTACACGGGGTATAGTAAAAAAAGAAACAAAAAAAAAGTTACACAAGAAAAACAAACTAAATCCAAGAACAATATTTTTACTGGATTAAAAAAATTCTTGTTTTTCGTGGAACAGAATTCGATATATAATAATAATAACAATACCGTTAATTTAATAAAGCGAAAAGTATTAAATTAAACATGGCGTGTTCGAGATGCGTGTTCGAAATTTTGTATTAATTTGTAACTTTTGAAGAATTTTAACTTCGTCGGATAACATTAAAAGGTTTATTTTTCTCTGTTGAATAAATTCGGTTTATTTATCGCTCGATCAAAATTTTAATTAGTTATAATATGTGCTAAGTCCGTTCTCTCGTACATTCGATGGCTTGCATCGTATATATAAACATAATTTAAGGGAATTAGATAATTTGTTGCTTCACCAGAGATGTAATAAAAGTAAATTATCCAATGAGACGTAACGATGATACTGCTACATCACCAAACAGTTTATTGAAAGATAATGCAGAGTTAGAGAGACGATTTTAAATGTAAAATTCGAAGTTCCGTTTGCATAAACATGACGAATCTTCCATGAATCTTAATTTATGGCATGTTAAAAAGGATATTTCTGACTTTATTCCATTGCCGTAGTTGTTTTATAGCGCAGAAATAATTTTGAAACTTAGTTCGGAGCGTTATTGTCTGATCGATACTCGATTGATCTTTCGCTTTTGGGAGAGAGGAAAATATATATATTTTTTCTTAAATGTACCGAGATAAATTTCTGATCTATGGTTCCACGTGCTTATTATTTTACCATATTAAACAATAGACCACAAATTATACCATAAAAAAAGTTAAACTTTCGGATCGAAGGTGGAATTTCGAATCTAAGAGGCTTTGAAAGATCTTCAAGTGCTTTTTTTTATACGTTCTGCGCTTTAATTCTAATTAAAAATTATCAAAATATATAAAATTATTTTATATAATAATCTTGTTAAATATCAGAAAAAAAGGATGCAACCGCTTTAAAAGTTTTTGGAATTTTTCGTCAATGTGGGACAATATATATGGAGTCAAGGATTACATTTGCTGACAAGTGCTATTTTCGCCTTTGTATTGCTTCTTTGAGTTTCGCAAACGTTGCTTTCTTTGTATGCAGATCAAAAAGCGAAGATATTCTTTCTATCAAAATGCGAACAATTTTTTCTCTTCTCCCTTTCTATCCAAACTATTTTTGTAGTAAAAATCCTTCCATTATAAACCAATTCAATTTTCCAGTTGGATTCTCCAAAGTAGAAGAATAAAATTTGAATACTTCTTAAAAGTATATTTTTCCCTTTATCAAAGTAAATAAATGTAAATCCGTTTAAAAATTTTTTTAAAGTAGAAGTGGTAGTAGTATTAAATATATATATATAAGAGAATTAAGTAATAAAATTCATTCAAAATTTTCTTTTCTTTTTTTTAATAAGAGGGGAAAAAGAAAAAATATCATTAATCTTAAAAATGAGATAATATAAAAGTAAACTCATTTTCTATTATTATTAATGTTATTTTTTATTTAAATATATTACACACAATTCGAAAATTAATAGGAAAAAATTGTTGTAGAAGAATTTCATTGTTTAATAACATCATTCTTCAAAATTTCCTATTTATTTTTATATAGAAAAAACTAAATTTATTGTATCTTTCATCAGATTCATTAAAAAAACCACCAGCAAAAAAAGAAAAATATGATTAATTTAAACAAATTAACGTTGTAAGCATCACGCATTTCACAAATCTGCCATTTTAATTTTACGTTCCCATACAATATTTATTATTTTCGTTATGATTCGTTCTTTATCGTTTTAATCAATTAGTTTAATATTAGTTTATCAACTCGTTCAGTAACCACCAGTTTTGCAACGTTAACCAGCGAAAAAGAAGCACTCTCAACTTGTTCAGTAACACTATTTTTGCAATGTTAACCAGCGCAAAAAAAGTACTCTCAACTCTTTCAGTAACTACCATTTTTGCAATGTTAACCAGCACGGAAATAGAAGCATTCTCAACTCATTCAGTAACCACTATTTTTGCAATGTTAACCAGAGCAAAAAAGAAGCACTCTTAATAGTTCGCACTGATGCCGTAAACGGGACTTTTTCTTATTAAAATGACTACGTTCTTCCCATTATAATAAAAGAGAACTGCAAGTGGTGTCCGGCTAATTTGCTGGACCGAAATCAGAACTAGTAGTGAGTAATTGTGTAGCCAGAAGAGAGAAATTCCTGTAAGTCTTAAAGGGACTTTCTTTCGTTTGACCATTAGGGTGGAACCATTATCTGTTTCCCACCAGGAACACCATATCTAATTGCCTTCTCTAACCTGGAATCGTGCATTGTCACGGATTTTATTCTTACTCCGTGATTCATCAACAAGTTCACGCTGCAATTAATCCATTAGAGAATGGCGTAAAAAACAGTTCAGTTTTTTCCTTCTTATAAGTAAGAAGGAAAAAACTGAACTTCAAAGGAAGAAAACAAATGCAAATATATGTACAAGAATGGCATCAAACACGAAGAGATTAATTACATTCCTCAAAATCCTTCTTATAAGTAACAATAACTTCAAAGGAAGAAAACGAATGCAAATATATGTACAAGAATGGCATCAAACACGAAGAGATTAATTACATTCCTCAAAAATCTGATACATGACAGAAAGCATTTCTCTTGTTTACATTTACTTACATCAAAACCCGATTTAATTATTCGAAAACAGTAATTAAATCTTGGCGGAGATTGTTCTTTGCCGTATAGATTATTAATTATTATCTTTACGCGTGATAGAATTAAAAGCGTATACTAAAGTAGAATTAAAGAATTTATTTTAAGTTTTAAAAATAAAGAAAAATATATATATCCTCAAGTTAAATTCATTAATTTTCTGAATATTCTCGCCTTTAAAAGTCGAAGCTGTAAAACTCTGTTGTGCAAGTTTGTTAGCGTAAACTATTATTGGTTTTTGCAGATCCTATTCTTCCGAGATCATGATGCTTTATGTAGTCTATTAAATCAGATTTAATTAACGATAAAGTCGAGCTTATACACCGTAACTACTTTATTTAATATATATTTTTAATAATTAAGCAGGGTTTAATAATTAGTGGCTATCGTTAATATCAAACGCGATTAATCATACTTGAAGTTCTCTCTCTCTCTCTACTCGTTCAACTTTTAGAGTAATTAATCGGTATTAACTGAACTAAAAATCGGTAGCCCGTTTAAAATTTTATAGAAAAATCTGTAAGGATGTAAAAAAATTATATATAGAGAGCAGTTAAGTAGCAGAAAATTTTTTATTGCGCTCTGCTAATATTGCCAAACGTGTAGTAAAATTTCCTTATATAAGTCATAATATCCGCATTGCATAACGAATTATGTAAAAATTTCTAATATTAAAATTTTAACGATGAAATATAAAAATCTGTCGTAAAACTAGATTTAGTTTAATTAAAGTCCTTATTTTTATTACGCGATTTTTTCTTCTTCTTCTTGTGGATCGCGATCAATCTGAAGTCTTTAAGGAGTTTTGCCGGAGATCGTTAATCGCCATATTCTTTCCCCGAGATCAAACAAGATGTTGAAAAATGGATCAGAAAATTTCATTGCGGTTTATAGAAAATTAATGTTCATCTCCACTATCCGATTAATCACACCTTCTACAACGGTTTTTAGTCGAGATTACTTTCAATATGGCGGACCGTATCGGATCGTTAAGACGTTTCTCGAAAGTGTGCGAGTCGAAAACTGTTATAAAATCGCATTATCCTTGTTTAGAAACGTTAGAAAACATTAAAAAAAGAGAAAATGAAAGTTTTAAATATTTATAAATATTTCTTAAAGAGAAGGAAAAGTTCGAAAGAATAAGTGTCCATAAATATTAATAATAAAGAAAAAATTATAAAATATTCAAGTGCGGGGTTAAGATGTCTATAATATTAACACGTATGGTAGAAAGTTCGAGAAAATGTTTAAAAATGTTAGAAAATACTTCAATATCGCGAATAAAAATAAACAAATTGCATTATTCTAAAAGCTTTTCGCGAAACAAACTTTATCTCTCTTTTTAGTCGCGCTCGTAACTAGCGAGAGAGAGCCACAACTTTAAACACTTTTTTTGGCCATTAATTACTCGTCCTCATTTAATTACAATTAATTAAATGCAAATTCGAGATTCTGGTGTTGTAGCATAATCGGATATTCCTTTCAAAAATTGCACAGTTTTTTTTTTAATCAGTTGAATTGCTCGGCATTTTACTGTATAAGACAAAGGAGTAGAAAATTGAACGACGTTACGTAAGGTGTGTTTAATGAGGCTATAACGTTCGACTCGCTTTAATTATAATACTAGAAGTGGTTAGCATATTTAAGATATGGATTTTGATGAATGAATCCGATGACAAATCCAATCAATGCACGTCAAAGAGACGCCTTAGATGACAGCTGCAAACGGACCAGAACTCAAATGAACTCGACTGAAAGCACCCAATAACGTTATATAGTTGTACGAGAGATATGTTTAGTTCCGCACCAACTAACACGCGAAACTACTAACAAAAAACTGTTTTGACTTCTTTACTTTCTTCGAAATTTAATATTATACAATAACCTCCGTTAATCTAGATTTTGTAACGAAGTTTCGCGCATTGCAAAGATAAAAAAGAAAAATCCTTAAGATGTTTTTGTGTTGCTTCTTCATGATAATAATTCATTTTCTTTTGTCGGTCGGTATACAAAGGTGGTTCCGAAAAGCGAATTTACCGACAACCTTCTACCCGGATAAATAAGATCCGTATATAGATTTGTGCTGTTAATTCTCTGGGCGAAATTTCATCAACTCGTCCTTTTGTATGAGCTTAAACGAGAAATGTAGCCAAAATAACAATTCCTATGGAGACGAAAAACATCTCTAATGTATAAAATAATCTCCGGTATAATTTATCGTATAGAAAGAGAAAAATCAATCATTCTAACTTAAGGAATTTTTCCGTAACCCGTACGTAATGAATTTTCCGCTCCCGACGTCATTATTTATTTTTCAATAACAGACGTAATCAGTACTAAAAATATTATTTTTTGTTGAGCTTTTGTGCAGTATGTATACATAACCATTGTTATAGTAAATCTACATTATAATTTTAATCATTAAAATCCACTCACTCTTATCACGTCTATTTACAAAACTAAATAATGAGAGAGAGAGCCTTGAGAACTTCTTTTGCCTGTTCAAAACCGGGATCGATGAACAGAACAATTGAATATCTCACGCACACGTTCTCTTTTAATATACTCTTCTTTGGCTTCTTTCGGAATTCTTACCATTGGACGATATTTCCACCAATTGCAGACGTTTACTCGAAAGCTATAATTCCATTTATGCCTAATGATGTGACACTTCTTCTAGTCATTATAATTATCATCAGTGATAATGTTGTCTTTAATGGTGTCGTTGGAACCTATTAAGACTTCTATATGCATTAAAGAATTCGCAAGTTTCTAATAATTACACCAACTAATGAGGCATCTTGACTATTTACAAAAAAACCTTTTTAAAGGTATTTTGTTCTAATTTTAATTTTACAAACATGGCAAAAATATTTTCGAGAAAATCAGTAGAATATTTCGTATGGAATGTTGCTGCTATTTATTAATGGAATACGATAAAGCATGGATTTTTTAAAATTATGATCATTATGTATGGTAATTGAAGCTTTGTTTCCGAGTTAACGCGGTTAAACTGTTTTATTTTTTTCCATATCGAGTTAGCCATCAAAGATTCGATATACTGTTACATTCATAAGTTGGTCAAAATATCCATATGGAATATTTATTGTGTTTCTGTCTTTATATATTAGATTTGTGTAGTCCATTCCTGAAATGTGTTGCGGTTTCCTCCATTCCGAGTGAAAGACATCGATGCAGTCCATCAGAAAAAGTCACATCTGCTCCCTATTGATGTTCCATATTCTGCTTCCTATACCGTGTAATATTCACAAGAATTCTCTTTCTTCAGAAAAACGCCTTTAATCAACTGTTAAATGCACTTAACACGCGTACTCTTCTCCAGAAAAAAAACAAACAGATTTTTTTTGTTTTAATTTTAATTATAATTAATTACCGTGAACGGTTTCTGATGAACGTATAAAAAAATTTAAAAAAATGATGTGAGATTTATGTACAACATTACAAACTGTTTAAAACTGTAAACGTGTGTGTTTAAGACATTCCGACTTTTCGCCACATTCAGTTTGCATGACCGTTTCCATTAAAAAGAGAAAACTTCGAAATCGTCTTCCTTAATTATTCTCCAAGTAATAGCAATATGCGGCACAAATTTTAATATTTTTAAAACGGAATTTCGCCAATTAAATCTTTTAAATTTTCTGACAATTTAAATGCTAATAACTTTTATACTCGTTTATCGTTTTATAAACTCCAAAACGTCTCTCATTATAACGCGACATCCAAATTTATCCTCCAAGTTAATGCACGCGTTATAAAATAGAAAATTTTTATAATGCACATTTTCTACGCGGTAAAAAATTTATAAAAATGTAATAAAAATAAAAAATCGATTTGGATATGTAGATGAAGAATGACAGCAAAATAATATAAAAATTCCGAATATTTTTCTACACAGTTCATATTCTTGATTACATTATTCGCCATTTGGTATGTAGACCTTATCGAAAAATCATAAATCAAAGTTCAAAAAAATGCATATTAGGAAATAAAATGTCACCAAATAAAAATATGAGATGATGTCATGTAAAATAAAGAAAAAAAAATTCTTGAAACGAACGGTTGTGCAGGTTATTAATTCATTTTTAGTACCGAATTTTACATTCATCGTAACAGTTAATACTTTTAACAATGGTTTCTGAATTTATTCCTGGAGTTAAAACTACTTAAACTGATGTGAAAAAAATAATAATAACAATTTTCAATATTTAAAAGAATCTTTTATTTAATATTTTCGAGTACCTGCAGTATTTCGGCTTCTACACATAAATCTATTCGAAGACAAGGACAGAATAGAGAATATTTAATGAAGCAGTTACAAAGGTGCTTTGAATAATAAATAATACTTTTACATGCTAAAAGGGGCCGGACCGAATAGCTTAAATATTAAATTGTGAAATATTGATTTCTCTATTTAAATAAATTATTAATCATTAAAACTATCTACATCGTACCGAAGAAGGTTTACATTCCGAATCAGTACGAAACTTTAATTTAATTATTCTTTCGGCAAATTCTTCGTAAAGTGACGATAATTATATTCGTTTTAAATATATATATTTATATACGTGTAACTGTTGATAGTTCTGGTTATATTATTTGGCAGAAATATTTTAACGATATTTATCTAGAATAATGATGATGATAATAATATTGCTTTATGTGAAAACGTGTTTGAAAATATTTAAAAAAATGAATTAAAACTAAGTCGTGCTTCGGAGAATCTTTAATTTTTCTATATACACTTGTGTTACAGACTTGATAACGTTAAGTATAAAATCAAAGAGAGAAAGCAGAGATATGAGAGCACCTGAAATATGCTGTCAAAGGTAGTAATCTCAGAATTCTCTGAAGTGCACATCAGAGTTCATTGCACAAAAAAAGAATTCAGTTCCATTGAGATATAATCCTTATCCCTCTACTTGGTATCTTGGTTCCAATGCTTTCTTCCTCTCAAACACAATTTTTTTTTTTGGATGATTGCTGTTGAAAATGTATGTTACAACGTTAGATATTCAATCACACATAAAATTTCCTGATAATTTTTTTTCTGTCTATCATAACATATTTAATATATTAAAAAATAAATTTTATTTATATATACCGTGTATATATATATAAGTTATTTATGTTAAATCATTATTCAAAATTTAATGATTTAAATAAAAATCTGAAGTCAGATAAATAATATATTAAAGTATATAAAAATAAACAAATTTGTTAAAATTTTTCTGAATAAATATACAATGAAACTTGTTAAAATGACCACCTTGGCACAGGGCCACCTAGCTAAAGGCTGGTTTATAGTCCGACTACAGCGTGGAGTTCGCTGTGCAGAGCTCACCGAGTTCTGTTTAGTTCAGCACATTTGGTTGATGCTAGCATTGGACTATGAACTATCAGTGTCTTTAGCTGACTTTCAACGCTGAATTCCCTTCATTCAAAGTACTGAGATTGCACAGTCTTCTTTTCATTTATAAAATCCCATTACGAAAAGTTATGCTTCTATTTTGCTTCTTCGAAAATTAAAGAAAAAAACAAGTTGTCTTTGATGTCAATGAAAAATTTACTGAATATTTTGCTAGCAATGCCTCTGCATTGCAATGACAATGATATTAAAAGAAATTCATTCCTTGTATATTTAAATATTTTAAAATGCATGAAATTAAAAAAAAAGTTTTTTTTAAAGTTTTAAAATCAAGTGTTTTTGTTATTTTGTATTAAATTAATTTTGGTAGCCATTAAAAAATTCTTTTATAAATAAATAAACTTATTAATAACTTATAAAATTTTTTACAAAGCTTTTGTAAAGCATGAATAAAAAACTTAGATTCCAAAAACAATATGGCTTAAGCCCTACGTTCAGTGGCTACAAATCAAAAAGGAACAATACAAATCTGTTAATTTAAATTCTATAAATTCAAATTTAAAATCAAAAATATTTGGATGGGCTTTATCGGCCTCGATAAATTTCTCT
>AYEL01046073.1:0-19160 GCA_000484575.1 Olivierus martensii
CAAATCTTCAACCACTACGCTACTGAGACATTCGAAAATTAATTAAATTTTAGAATATATGAACTCAATACGAAACTTCTCGTGCTATTTTCTCGACAATGCTTGAGTAGTGCACTTTATTGCTCACACATTATATTGTCCTAGGGGACTACTACATGTATGCAAAATTTCAAAAAAAATCGGTGACCCGAATGTCTGAACCTCCCCTTGTTAGTGAATTCTAGTATTGACTAGTTAATACTAGTATTCACAAATGGGCTTTGTTCCAACTAGTTTCAACTAGGCAAATCGGGTTTTAACTAATTTTGGGTTTTGATGATAACATATATATTATTTTTAAATAAAAAATTATAGATTTTGGACAAGGGTGTCCTTTATTAGAGTTTTACAGAATTGGCAACCCTACATAAGGTTTAGCTTCAGAATCCGTCTTGCTGTCCAGATTTGTTTCCTTTGTAAGACTTGAAAGCAAGAAAAATTTCCTGCAGATTGGTAGCTAACCAAAATGCAGTAAGTCCAGTTGTAGGGCTGCTACCTTAATGTATCTGGACCCACATGAAACAGCATTTACTCTGTTACTGATAGTATGGTCATATTATTGAACAAGTAAATAATTTCATCTATCTTGGATACAATTTAACTTGCAATGTGGAAAAAGAAATGGACAATAAAATTACAAAATTTAATAGGGCTCTAGGTATTATTAATCAAGTCTTAAAACCGTCTCTAGCTCAAAGACACACTAGAATTAGAACATATAAAACATTGGCGTGACCAGTGCTGACCTATGGAAGTGAAGTGTGGACATTAAAAGAGAGTGATGAACAAAGGTTGATTGCAGCAGAAATGTGTTTCATGAGAAGGACTGCAGGCTACACACATCTCGACCATAAAAGAAATAGTGAAATAATAAATAGTTGAAGAACTTAGAGATACCAATAATTAATCACATACACAAATATAGAAAAAATTATGAATGTCAAACTGACACTTAAGTAGCAGGGACATAATTGTGTGTGTGTGTTAAAAAATTGGAATAGCATTCCACACTAGCTTTCCTTAGCCTTATTATTGAAGAAACATTTTTCTTCAAAATGCTCACTACATACATAAATATAAAAGCTTTTATATAACTCATCTGTAGTTTTCGCTATCAAATCCTCTCTTTGAACTAACGAAATCCATGCAGAACATCTACAAATATTCAAATAAGCAAAGATTATAAGCCTAATTATTCTTGCTGTCTTTAATATAAGAAACTGAATGAATTCCTGCAATTTATTTAGTTACGTTAGAATTTTAAAATACATCATTTTGATACAGACCTTTTCGAATCTTTTGGGAATCGAAAGTAAGATATATTTGGACTTTTCTTCTTAAAATTGTTGTAAAAGGCAGCAGAACATATCAAACCGCCAGGCGCCATTTTCTGAATGCAACTAACGTCCTCTATCAGTTGCGTGAGTTTACTAGTTTATTAAAAAGCCAGAGTTTAGTATCCGTTTTACCTAATCCGTGATATACATCTCACACAGTAGGAGATGACCCGCGGGCACAGTAAAGTAGTGGAAGTACAAAAGACGTTTTAACCATGATTAAACAAATATGTACATTTTAAAATTTATAAAAGTATTATGTGCAGCACAATAATATAAAGCTTTCACTAGTGATTAACATTATTTTAGATGAGTTATTAAGTAAAAACGTTGAAATTAATTGAAACAAATGTAACTAAAAGAGCAAAAGTTTCGAATGACTTCTATCTTGTTGGAATTTAAAAATTAATAGGCATGCAGCACGATTAAAAGTCCCTAAAAAATTTAAATAATCTTCAATATTTTTGTCAAAGATATATTTCAAAAACAGACCGACAAACAACCAGATAGAAAAATTACTGTTTAAGAATTTTCATAAAAAAGTAGTTTAAATAATTAATGTACTGTTGGTTATGCGTATTTACGATATAAAAAAATTATAAATAATTATGCCATTTAAAAATCTAAACAATGAAAGTGCTACAAAATAATATTAAAAAAATTAAACCACATATATATTTTAAATTATTAATCTTCAATGCAATACTGTAATATGTTTTAACAACTGTGTTTATAGTAGTCTCCAGAAACTAACTAAAATTGACTGGTAATCTAAAATTAGAGATAATAAACCGAAAACAAAAAATTATCTTCAGTTTATTATCTCTATACGATGCCGATTTTTTAGTTAAATTTCTAATAAAACTCATAAAGGCAGTCCTTCAGCTGATTTAAGAGAGTCTTTGTAAATCTGCCTTATCAGGAAACTCATCAATGAATATTTTTCCACTAAGTAGAGAGAGAGAAGAAAAAATAATATACTCAAAGGAATATTTTATATAAAGTCTGTAAAACTGGAAAATTAGAAAATTCTGTTTAATAGCAAACAGATGTGTCCAATATCCAACAGGTTCTATACTCGTTAGTCTACAAAATACAATTTCTTTCAAGAAGCTACAGAATGTGTTTACTTGAATGCAAAGTTAATATTGATTTTACTTTTTATAAGATTATAATTCAAATAGTAGCGAATGATATAATATAAAATTGATGAAAATCTTTTATAAGAACAAATTAAAAGATTCTTCTTTGATGTTGCATCCTTTGAAAACATGTTTCTTTTATTTATTCTATCTTAATAGCATGGAAAATTAAAGTTTCAAATGAACTTTACAATTCAATTATCTAAAAGATTATTAAAATTGTAAGGAAACTGATAATTTACAAGTATTTTAATTTTATAATTTGTTTCTGATGTTTTCAAATCGCATTTTAAGATTAATTTTCTCAAAATTACACTTGATATAAGAAGATTATGATGCAGAAAAATAGAATTAAAAAATAATTTGTTGGAAGTATTATTTTAAATCAGCGTGATGATGATTAAATTCCACCTTTTATCGTTGCTTAAAGAGATTTTTCCCTCTATAATTTAATTTTATAAATTAATATCATTATAGATAAAATGGAACCGATTGCGAGCAAACTGTTAAGAAAATTTAAACAGTAACGACATTCTTAAGGCAAGAAAAGCTATTAAAAAATTCTTATTCATCAATCCTACAAAGGATATCGTTAAATATAACCATTTAGGTGAAAAAAATCCACAAGTTTGACAGATTTGATTTCATTTTTGTTCGTTTAGTGGGCAACGGTTGAAAGAATCCATTGAAGTGTTCCACATGACGCTCTTTTCTGGTATTATCCTTTCACGCTTGATTAAAATCCAAACTTCTTTTTTAAAAAATTGCTAGATAACTATAATATATAAAAAAAAAAAACTTTCTATATGTTCAAGTATCAGAAAGTATTGCTGATATTATGCATTAAGTTCGCTTCGCTTATTCCGAAAAATAGCGAATCGAGATGATAAAGAGATTGGATGTTTCGTGAAAGAGAAAAATGAATAATGACTTAAATTGTTAAGTATTTGAACACTTAAAATTATCGAAATTTTAAATGAAACAAGATGAAAAACTTTTCTTTTTTTTCATGAAAACTATTGAAAGTTAATATTAAATTTTAAATTTTAATGAAAGATTTGCTTTTCGCTAACATTTATTAAAGTTTAATTCATAATTTAATTTTTATTTCCGTGCATGTTCACTGTGCATAACTCATGCATCAGATCAAAAACGAAAACCATGCATTCGTGAACTCATTATTTGCATATCCTGTGAAAAATTCTAACAGATTTAAAGCTATACTATATATAGTTTCATATAAGAACCAATGCATTATTTATTCACTTCCTATTTTTTTCTGATAATAAAAATCCGAAATTGAATTTTTGACAAAGTTATAAGAATGTCTGCGATTGGTGAATACGTTTTATACGCGATAATAAATTTCTCCGCGATAAAATCTATTATTTTCAATATTTCTGAAGAATATAACTGAGAATTGTCCAATTTCAAATGCAATCTGAGATATAAGTAAGAAAGAAACAATGCGATAAAGGACATATATCATTTCTGATGACTCTAAATTACAGTGAATATTGGCTACTTTGATTGTTCCGAATTATTTTGATTGATTACTCTTTGAAAGATAGCGAGTAGAATTTTCTATAAATTATTATTTTCATAAATTATTCTTCATGCAACCCACCAATTTTTGTATCATTTCTAAACCAAATTTCGTTCTAGATGGTAATTTCGATAAAAAATTCACTTGAGAAGAGTTACCGAAGAATTGTTGCTTCTAACTGCACACAGTGTTAATTTTTCTTTTTTGTTTAAATACTAAATATATATATATTTATCACAAAAGGTTATTATTTTATTATAAAGAAAAATAAAACTTGAAAATTATACGAATTATAGAGTCATGAGCTCTTAATATTAAAAACATAGCGTGTTGACTGAGAAAATACAGGAAAAGAGATCATAAAAGAAGCTTTGTTAGAGATTAGCCTAGATTGTGATTGGTTATGGCTTTGTAGGAAATAGAAATCCTCTATCATGGATGACTGGGACTCATTGATAAAGGATGATTGGCATCCTTTTACTTACGTTACTGTCAAAAGATTATATATATATATATATATATATATAAATGCACTAGAAGTTTCTGAGTCAATAGATTTAGTAAATATTAAGTTTATAAGCATTAATATGCGATATCCAAATCGCTAATTCCTTCATTATATTCGTTGAATCGTATCAAACATTTATCAATAAATATTTTGATAAAAATTTTCTTTGGACTTGTATATATTTTAAAGGAACTGCAATATTTGTACACTTTCGAAAAAATGATTTTTATGATGTTTACAATATAAATATTTTATTAATTTATATCTTATTTGCATTAATATGTGTAGTAATTATATTCATGAATGGTTTGGTGGAACGTTAAAAAAATAGTTTTATCATCATTCTGATAAATAAGAAATATCGAGAATCTTATAATTCTTTTTTTAAGAGAATTCGTAAACGTGTTAATAAAAATCGATAAAGAAAATTGCCATAAATTACTCTTTACAATGCACTTTCTTTCGGTACTCTTTACAGAATTCTGAAATTGGATTTTATGGAGTACTAAACACAACTTTTCCATTTGTTGTTTTAAAAATTCCAAAAGAATATTAAGAAGTATGCTGGAGTTTCTTTTGTTTTTCCATAAATAATCTATAAAATTGTACATTTAAAATTGTTTCTGGTAATTACTTGGTATTTTTGAATGATTTAATACTTTTATAAGTTTTATTAAATTTGATAACTGTATTATATCAATTATCCGTGCAGATAGCAAGAAGATTTTGCCAGCAGACACACGAATTGAATGTAATCATCGATCGAAAGTAGACATTACACAATACATCGCAGATAGTCATCATATGACTTCAATGCATTTTAAACACGTCCAGTTCCGATTTATTAAAGTAGAATGAATTTTATTATATAAGATATAAAAAAATTGGAAATTTTTATAACAATATTCTCAACATAATTTCAGGTTTATGTTTAAATATCATCGATGTTCAATAACTTAATTATCTCTTCTCTCCGTATTTCACTTCCTTCAAATAATTACTAATCATAAAACTTATCTCTTAAAAAAATTGCAAATTTTTATTAAAATTATTTATTGTAAGATTAATTTTACCATTTTTTAAATATTAATTTTGAAATTAAAAAAAGAAGAGAAAAGTTGGAATTTATTCATTAAATAATAATAAATTCTTATGAATAAAAAATAAATTACATATCTTTAAATCGTGTTGGAGATTTCCAAATAAAATTTAGAAAACAGTTTTATTTATTAAGAATTGAGTTGAAAAATTGGTTTTTAATGTAATACAGTTTTGAATTGCACAACCAATTTATTTTCTTCTTCGTTTTTGATACGGTGATTTAAAAAGGAGGAAAATCCTCTTATTGGAAGAATATTGAATACGTACTGAGAGTAAATCCATTCTTCATATAAAAGTTAAGTAGTAGTATACAATCAATTTATGTTAAAATACGAAATATTTTTATGTTTCTTTCCATTTATATTAGAGATTTATTATTTTTCTTCATTAATTATCTTACTGTTTACTTCCGATTGATTTCTGTTAATAAAAACAGAAATAATCATATTTTCTATTTAAGCGAATCGCTGATGTCGTTTGGCGAGTTATCGCTGAGTCGCTAAGTATAAGTCGCTGAGTTATCGCTAATATGTCGCCGCGATTAGTAATTATTCAAACTATTTACTTCTCGTATATCCGAATTTCTTACGAAATCTGATACTTTTTAATGATTTTTATATTTTATCATATTCATTATGTGTAAACACGAATGAATTTTATTGGATAATAGTAATAAGATGGTTAAAAATGGTTTTGTTTAATGATAAATTCATTGTTCTGAAATTTTAAATAAAAGTATCATGTAAAATCGTAACTTTATTACTTGTCTTTTATCATTATCAGCATAAAGAAAACTTCAAAATCTTACAAACTTATGGGCAAAAATAAGAATTAATATGCGAACAAAAACATCAAAGAAAAAAAAAATTTACCATCTCATGAAATATTCAAGAAAAAACTTGCAGCAAACTTCTATAAGAGAAAATATGAACTGACTTGAATACATTTACACAGATAACAAGTTTTGTGTGTCATCTTCTTTTTTTTTGATAAGGAAATAAGGAAAATTTTCCATTATGTGAAATGCTAAGATAGATTTTTCTTTCGTGTTGAATTAAAGAATATTGATAGAATTTAAAGAAACCAACATTTTATTTTGAAAATCAATATAGCAATTTTTGTGTCATTTGCTCCGAAGAATTAAAGAGAAATTGAAACTAATTCGATTGGTAAATCAGCGGTAGATCAGTTGGACGTTCCAAAAATGCTTATGAACAGTGTCGCACGGCATTACGACGCGACGCGTTGCAACGCATTACAATTTATTAAAGGAGCAACAATCTATGGTGAATATTGATACGTCTTCGGTTATCTGCGCTGTTTTATTACTGTTATTAAATGATAATGCTGTTAGAATTATGCGAATATATTTACGATTTAGGAGTTAATTAGAGGAAACATCTCCAAAATCGAAGTATTTCTGGATAATATCTCAATAATTGCCAAACATCTGCGCTTCCACGATCGTAACCGAATGATAATCACCGTATGTTAATCTTTATCGTTTAATTCGGCGATAATTCAGAAAAGCCGAATTAGCTTATCTACCAAGGACTGTTTAATGTGAAAACCTTATCTCAGAACCAATTTCTGAATTAGATAAATTTAATGAAATTAAGTCTGAAGATTAGTAACAATTTTTAAAAATGTCAATCTAGAAAATATATGAATGCTACATTTTTTAGATCTATAAAGTATTGCAGAGATATACCGACACGTATCTTCTTTTTGCTATTTTATTACATCAGCAGTTTTGAATATTTTTATTGCACATATTTGCTGAAAATGCATTTTAGAAATACTTTATGGTTATTTTGAACATCAAATTCAGCTTACTTTAAGATCTTTTCAGATATTTGTAACGTTAGAATTTTCTCTGCACATAAAGTTACGTATAAGTAAAAACTGTGTTACAATGTAGTTTTTTTTTACACAATTAAATTAATAAAATTTTTTATTAATATATTAAATCACGTGTGGAGCCAAAAGTATATTCCTAAACTATAAAATAGCTAAAAATAATGATACGACTTCTAAGTTTAGAAATTTGTGATAAAATTATTCTGTGACCTACATTTACAGAAAAATAGAGTTATCGTATGCATAAACGCTCCCTGACACGAATCGAAATACATAATCCGGAATTTTATTATCGAAAACAAATTTAAAATACTTTTGGAAACTCAAAAACAATACATTTCTTTTACTAGAATGATGTATCTGTCATAAGTCTCTCTCCATATTCTGAGTATGACAAACACATCTGTAATGTGAATTGACAAAACCCAAACCACATTTATCCTTGGCTTGTTTCTGTTCACCTCGTCTTTCACGTCAACTCAATCTAACTAAATGACGTGTACGATTTTTATATGACAGCAAAATTCGACTCCACAAAAAATATTTATATTTTTATAACTCTCTACCTATATTTACACGAATAAGAATTAAAATTAAAATCATGATTATATATTTCAAATAAAAAAAATAAATAACGATGTAGAAAACTTACAAATTTATTAAATTTCGGTAGAAATTTTTCTGTTTAATGAAGCACAATCGAAACTCCTCAAGCAACTCTCCGCGTCGCGTCTCTGACGACGCGACGCGACGCGACGTTAGTAAAACGATAACTAATAGAAATGAGTCTGTCGTTTAATGTTACAACTTTAACTTAAAAAAAATTTAAAATAAAAATTTCACTAATGATGGATAAAATGCAATTATGTTTTTATAATTCAGCAATAAAAATAAAAATTAAATATACAATTAATTAATGACATTTTTTTTAATCGATTTTTGGAGAATTAAAAGTTCAAATATAATTTAATCCACTGTTAAAAATTAATTTAAATTAGAATAAATTTATTATACAGTTGAAAGAAAATTAATTGTATTTTTTTTAAGTAAATTTATAATTAATTGTATTTTTTTTAAGTATTTTATTTTCTAAAATTAATTCTGCAAAAACATTTTAAAAGAAAAACTTATTTAAAAGCGTAAGATTGCATTCGAGTGAATTTTATCTTGTAGATTAATATAATAAAATAAAGAAAAAAATCTGAAGTTATTTAGTAATCTCTAAGATTTAAAAAAATGTACACAAAACATAGGCATCTTGTGGATTTAAGAAATAATTCTGCTTTAATTATTCCTTTTTTTTCCGAATTTAAGTTATTTATATTATCGCATTTCACATTACTTTGGTTTACGAGGCCAAATGAAAATTTTTTCCTTCTTCAAACGTTAATAACATGTTTTCTAGAATACTAAATTAAAGTACCACATCAAATTATATCATAAATTCTTTCGTTTTAACAAAAATCGAGTTTTTCTCTTCATTTTTTAAGAAAAAAGATTTTTAACTATAGTTGGACATCTTCCAACTGTTCCCTACAATCTTTTCTTTTTGACTTTTTTCAGGAAAATTCTTTGTACCTCAGAATGTCCATCTCTGAAAGTTAAAATAAATTAAATTAATTCTTGCATTTAAATTTTCCATAGATTTAATTGCAATTACGAGAAATATAGTAAACATATTTTACATAATAAATATTATTAATTTGTAAAGATATATTATTCAAAACTTTGTTAAAGCATGTAATACATGAATTTGAGACTACTCGCTTGGAATTTAGAAAATTTAAATTGAAAATGCTATAATCTACTAGGAATTAAAACAAAATCATTATTGTAAGAGTTTATAATCTTGTTGTCTTCATTAATTTATTAATATTTAAAACGATTTTTTTTATTGATATCAGGATAAATTTCTTGTATCCTGCTGAATTTCTGGAACATTTTTTTCCCAATTTTCTAAACGATCATCACGAAGTTTAAGGTTATCTGATATAAGAGTTCTTTACATTCCTTTCCTGTCCTCCGCAATCATTTTTCCCATCTCTGCTCTGCAGTAGATTTATATTCTTTTTCCATCTCTGATTCCATCTCTCTTCTTCTTCCTCTTCCCAAAAAATCTATTATCAGCTATCTTTCTGACACAATATTGGTTTTAAAAAATGCTTTCGTTAAATGAACGATTTTTATAAGGGAAATTATCTAAAAAATAATAAAAATGCCGTTTTCTATCATCTCTCATATGCATTGGAAGAAAGAACGTTTTACAGGAAAAGTTTTAGTTTATAAAAGAAATATAATTTTATCAGATTGGATTGTATTTTATAATGCAAATTTCCAAAGAAATTTTCGTATATAAATAGAAAATGTTTTAAAATAAAAATATCATAAAAGTTATTTTGGATATATTGAATTATTTTTATGAATATAATTGCTATATTTAAGTAGTTAAAACGTTTAATTTTAAAATTATAAAATAATTTTCGATATAGCAGCAGAGCTGTACATTCAAATACACAAATATCAGGAAGAGAGAGTCAAACAAGACATAATCATATTTTGACTTATGTCTTGTGTGACATAAGTCAAAGTATGATTATGACACAGAAGACAGTGTTTTTATTAGAATAAATAAACAAGCAAACAGAAAGAACAAAAGGTTCGCACGAACCCTCCCGCGAGCCCCCTACAGCTCACCACTGAGTTAGATGAATTGTTATTTTAAGCAATTTATTTATCGATTATACTGTCAACACTTGGTAGTAATTTTCAAATCTTATGATGTGATAATCTATTTTTTTTATTGTAAAATAAATTTTGTATTATTATGTTTATAATAAATAATAAAATATAAAATAAAATAAAATAAAAAAAAGATGAATCATGTGTCAAGCCTCTGAAGAATAATGTTAATCATTGTAAATGGTATGATACCATGATTCTTCTTAGTACATCTCAGAAATGGTATCAATTTTAGCTGTTGTCCTTTGATCAACTTTAACCTATTGGCCTATTAGTTGCTCTCCTTCCAGTTATTTAAGTTTTTTGTTGATTTAACTTTACTAAAATTGCACCTTCATATCATCCATTTTCTGGTATAAAAATAAATTACTGTACTATTTTCAAATGAATATTTTTTTGCTTAATTTCAAAAAACATGTACTTTAATTGTTATATTGTATGTGAAATCAATATCTATATCATTATAATAGAGGAACAAATTGGAAAATAAACTGCTTATCTCACTGTTTCTAAGCTTAAAAATAATATATATATAATATTATATTTCTTTGAGATGAAAACTTAAGCAATTGAAAAATTTTCTTCATTTCAATGTCCATACTTTATGTTTTTCTTAACCTAACTTGTAAGTTATAACTGCTAAACATGGATCTTTCAAAGGGATTTTAGTACCTGAAGCAGTTGTCATACGACACTTGCCCTCTAGAAGCGTAAACAGCATACTGTTTACTTATCCATGAGAAACAAACCGGAAATAAATCTGCACAGTGCAGTTTCTTTTCTACTTTAACTCTAAACGTATTATTTCCTCTTCCGAATTTCATTTCGTTTCGGGCCATTCTTCCTGATTGATTCTGAATTGCCCTCTGGTTTCAAATTCCAAACACACTCACGACAAAAAATTCTGGATAAGCCAGAAGTGAAAACGTTTATTGTAAGAAGGATCAAATTTTTTATGTACCATAGTATCGGTTTACATGAAGCCAAGGTGCTAAATTGAAATTTTATTCACGTATCTGAATGCGAAATGTCCAACATGAGAGAATAAGTTAAACGATTCTGGTAAGAGGAGAAAAAATTCTCATTTTATTTCAGATTTTCTACCGCATAAAATTTGGAAATTTTATTTCCGCACGTATAGTTACTTTATATAAACATATAGAAAATATTATATCTACTTTTATATAGTTTCTTAAAGTTTGATTATGTTCTATCGTTGTCTGTGATTGGCAGAATAAGTTGATATTCCAAGAGAGATAACTTCCCCCCTCATTACAAAACGTGTAGTCATAAAAAGAACTAAAAATCTTTCCAAAGTTTTAATAACTCTTCCATGTAGTAAAATTTATTAAAAATTTCTTTATTAATAATGCATGAAAATATTTACTAACAAGTAAGCTAAAATTGGGATATAGAAGTTGTGAAAAGATAATTAAGAATCGTTTTATTAATTCAGATTAATAAATAAATAAAGTTAAATAAATGCAATTGTTGAACTGATGCATTACATCGCGTCGCTTAAATTACGCGATTGAAGCGACGCGATCTGGCTAGATATTAACAAGAATATCGCGTCGCTTAAATGCTCAATTTAAAACACAATTCAATATTTTCTATTTTAATGATTTTTGGGTCCATTTCTAGATTATTTTAAGCCTATTTTTTGGCATGATTTTGATTCCTAATTATTATAAATATTTAAAAAAACACCACATATGAATTGATTAATTAGAACACCAAATGTAATTACTATATCAACATATTAATTACACTTAAATGCGAAAGTGAAATGATTACTTAATGAATGTTCCATTGATTATATTTAATCACGCAAAAATTACAATTCTTTTATGGGACTTAAAAATAATTGAAAGTTCTTAGAAGAGAACTGAAAAAGTATCTAATGAACAAAAACTTTCCCCTTATCGGGGATAGAGAATATCTTACAAAACTTCAGTTGTTTAAACTTTAATTTTTTTAACATTTTTACAAAAAAAGTTATTTCTTTATCTCTTATCTACTGATTTCTTGATTAACACTAGAAAAAGAACAAGCTGACGTCATCAACTGGTAATGTCCAGATGTCAAAGTCTGTGTGATTGTTAGAGAAGAAATAAAAACAGGAAATGGTGAGTTTGGTAACTGAAGCGAGAAGCTTTCGACACAAGAAGAAAGAAAATCACTACATCTGTCAGCGCTAAGAAAAAAGGAATAAGCATTTCAACTGTTGATTTAATCTTGCTGATGTTAGAAGTTTTTTTTTTTTTTTATAGAGTTTTGACTTTAAGTTTAGACTCTCATACTTTCTTTACAGCTGGTTATTTTTATAATTTTAATTTTCTTAATGTTAGTCAGTAAATATTTTTCTCGCACGCAGAGAATAAGCCATATGGAGTTTTGATAACAATCAGTTACTTAGACTTATTTTTAAAATCAAAAAATGAAGTTGCGATCATGCTAATTAAAGAAAGAATTTAACGAGCGCGACAAATCTTTCGACAAATTCCCTAAAAATTCAAAATCAAAATTTAATAATCTTCATTGTAACAGAAATATAGATCAATATGATCCTATTTATAACGATATCTTATTATCTAGTTTGAAATTTTTCCCAAGAGGAAAGAATCTAGTATAGTACAGCATCCTTTCAGAAGAATAAGTATTGATACTTCTGCTATGCTGTTATTCGATTTAGAATTATACAATTTGGAAAGGAAAAGATATTTCTAAAAAATATTCTAAAATATTCATAGAACTCAAAATATAAAATTGAAAAAATTGGTTCGAGTATTACGTTTCTCTCTTATTTGTTAACTCGGGTAAACTTTCAGAAAATTGAATTGTAGAGAGCAAATTGAACAGATCGTCAATATTTATTTGGTAATTATAGCATTCCATTAGCGATATGTCACATTAAAAGGATTTATTGAATCTTTCAAGTTGGAGTGACATATATTGATTTCTCTTCCTTACAAATTTTACAAGTTTCCGAATATATTTAATTAAAATAATAAGGGATACTTATATAATTATAAAATTTTTACAATTTTGGATACGTTTATTTTTATCGTCGATGCTGATAATGATTGAATTGTTTATAATATTTATAAAATAAAATTATTGCATTTTTGAACACAGAAGTTTCTCTCGAGATTATGAGGATTTAAACATTTCTTGAAACAAATTTTTGATAATATATTATCATTATACTGTTATAAATAAGTATCAAATTACATCATATATTTTACTCAGAGATTAACTGAATGTGATTAATTACAGATTTTTTTTCATTTGTAACGATTGGTGTCTGTGATTTTAACTTTCCTTATTTATGAAATATATATATAATACATTCTCTTCTGCAGCTCAAATATATAATAAATTTTTTAATTAATTAATAAATTAATTATTTCTTCAATGTAATATATTAAAATTTAAATAATAGATTAATAATAACATGTTAGTCTATTATTAGTTAATTAATAAATTAAAAATTTGGATACCTCCATAAAAAGTTAAAATTGATAATTTTTTGATCAATATATAATATTAACATTACACCAATTTTGGAATAATTTTGATTTATATTCAATATTTTCTTTCATATGCAAATGAATTTTTCTAAAATTAAATAGTCTAAATTATATTAATTTTATATAGAAATTATTATTCAACAATATAAGAATCCTTTCTAATTAGTACATACTTAAACAATTTCCACAATAATTTCAATGAGGATTTAAATTATTTTATATAAAGTAATTAAATAATGAGTTTATTAATAATAATAAGAGAGCAGTCTCAAGACTTGATTTTTCTTTCATAAATAAAAAAATCTTCCTTTTAAAACTGGCATGTGAATTATAAAAATGAAATATATAATAGATATTCAACTGGCATAAATATTAAATAATATAAACAATTATGATTTGATCATCATATTTATTATTTAAAAAATTATTCTTGAAAATAAATTTATATAAAGAAGCAAATCTTTTCGAGAATTTGTCGTATAACATTCAAAATATTTACATAGCTCAAGAATAAATTTTTAATATCTATAGCTTCGTTTCCATTTGTAAACATGTTCTTTGATGTTTAAATAGATTTTGTTCTTGGAAAATCTTTAGAAAGCATTCAATTATTTAAATCCATTCATTCTATGACGTTCATTGGAACGAAAAGGTAATTTTCTAACTTCAAAGTAATATTTTTTTTTTTAAGTTAGAAAATGTTTAATTGTTACTTAAATTCGACTTGTTGATAATAGCTTAAGTAAAACATAACATCAAATAAAGCAACAAACTACACGAAACGAATTAAAGAATACAAATAAAAGCTTTGATGTGCAAATTAAGTTCAACGTTTCTTTACTATCGGAATAAAAACTTTTTAATTCTTATTTAGACTTAATGAGTTTGTTGAAGCAATCAAATTGATGTAAAAATCGGTTTATTAAAGAAATATTTTTTTTTTTTAAGTTAGAAAATGTTTAATTGTTACTTAAATTCGACTTGTTGATAATAGTTCAACTGGCATAAATATTAAATAATATAAACAATTATGATTTGATCATCATATTTATTATTTAAAAAATTATTCTTGAAAATAAATTTATATAAAGAAGCAAATCTTTTCGAGAATTTGTCGTATAACATTCAAAATATTTACATAGCTCAAGAATAAATTTTTAATATCTATAGCTTCGTTTCCATTTGTAAACATGTTCTTTGATGTTTAAATAGATTTTGTTCTTGGAAAATCTTTAGAAAGCATTCAATTATTTAAATCCATTCATTCTATGACGTTCATTGGAACGAAAAGGTAATTTTCTAACTTCAAAGTAATATTTTTTTTTTTAAGTTAGAAAATGTTTAATTGTTACTTAAATTCGACTTGTTGATAATAGCTTAAGTAAAACATAACATCAAATAAAGCAACAAACTACACGAAACGAATTAAAGAATACAAATAAAAGCTTTGATGTGCAAATTAAGTTCAACGTTTCTTTACTATCGGAATAAAAACTTTTTAATTCTTATTTAGACTTAATGAGTTTGTTGAAGCAATCAAATTGATGTAAAAATCGGTTTATTAAAATAATGCATGCATCTAGGAAAGATTATTTAGTTAAACTTAATTAGTTCTTAATTGGAAAAAAAGATAAAAACAATTTTTTATTACATTATTCAATGATATTTTTAAAATTTATACGGATAAAATAACATAATTTATGATTTGTTAGCATTTAAATATATTTTTATATTATTATTGAATAGATAATATTATTACATAAATATTATTAATTTTTTATAAAAAGACAGTAAATATAATAAATATACGTAATAAATGCGATTTATTAATGCGACAAAATCGTAACGTGAAGCGATACGATTTTGTCGCGTCGCTGGAATCGCGCGAGAAAATTACATATGGTATATTTAATTTATGTAGTTTATTCAAAACTCATTATTTCAAATAACAAATTGTATCGTATTCTTTGTGATAAACATTAAGATTAATAACTTGTTTTATTCTTGAGACTATATTATTTATAAATAGTAAAATTAATCATTAAATCTTTTATAATTATACTCAAAACGAAACTATAAACGACGGAATTAATAAGTGAGAGGAAGAGAGAGAGAGAGAGAGAGAGAGAGAAAGCTGATGGTGTTTTAAAATAAAGAAAACAAAATCTGGCTATACTGTTCTCTGGCAATATGACCTCGATGTCATTTGTTGATCTCTGGAGAGGTTTATTTTTAAGCAGTTTACAATCAGAAATCTTTCTAATTAATTAATAATCCTCTAGTGTATCTCCCAAGTAAGAGTTTTGCTGCATAATATAGCTTTTTATTTAATTTATTACTTTCACTCTTAATTATAGTAAATGTTTATCCTTTACCCTCTTTTCTCAGGGATTATAATTTTGATACCTAGTAACTAAAACATATTAATTAAATATTACTGAATATCTTGGTAGTGTACGTTACTCACTATCCTAATTAATACGTATTAAAGAGTTGTTAGAGACAGAAACAAGTGAAAAATTTAAAAATAGATCTTGAGAACCATGTTAAAAAAAAGAGGGAACGTGGATATGATTTATATTTATTAGAAAATAATACTATGTAATTCATAAATTTATGAAGTTATAAAATATTTTGTGTAACAGATGTTGCATGATTTTAGAATACTGATGCAATGTAGAATATTGTTGTAGAAATGCATGCCAAAGGGTGACAAGTGGTTTATCTTTGTGGTTTCCTATTGATTATTGGTACAGACAATGACGGATGATATTCTCTTGACAATTTAATGTACTGTGTACAGATGATTCATTTATGAATACAGCAAAATTACTTGACTGTAAATAACTGCAAGCAACTTATGATGAAGTTACGTGATGTTAAAGATAAAACAGATTAATAATTATCTAGCGTAAAGGAAAATTTTTGCTATTTAATCAAAAAATACGAAAATGTATTAAACAAATTTAAAATTTTATATGAAAAATTAATGTTATCCAACTTAACTGAATGGTAAAAAAAACATTATTTAGTAAAATTAAAAATAAATAATTTTCCTAAAATTATTTTAAAAAATTTCTTTGATAGATTTAACAGACTTTGTGCTTTTTTCCCCCTCTATTAGAAGACAAATTACCTTCTAAAATAAGTTCGACATGAGATTCTAAGTTAAAAAAATTCAGAAAAAAAAAAAAAGCATTTAATCCATCATCAAGTGTATCTCTATTTAATTAAGAATTAAAATTTTTCTTTTAAAGTCTCACCAATTAAACTTTACTCTTTAATAAAACAATAAAACATAGTACATTACATCAGAGTGTCTTCTCATGCGAAAAACGTTCGACTAAAAATGCAATTTAATCCATTAAATCTACTTTAATTAGCTAATCTAACACGAAAGTATTAAATAAATAATGACGTGATTTTCTAATTGCTAACATTCGAGAAAATATAATGCAGAAAGTTATTAAAAATTAATTTAATTCAGTACTAATATATATTCCTGTCAGGGAAGACATATTTATCAGTTAATTGTATTTTTGAACATTTATTAATCGAAAACGATTTATCATACGATGCTGACAATCAAGAAATCAGACTAGCCACAAATTTATGTAAAAATATGTTGCACTTGTATATAATAAATCAAATTATTGTGAATACAAGTACTGCATAAAGCAAACTAACGAATGATAAATGCATGATAATGAAACGACACCAATCTATACAATATTGTACATGCATCTGAATCATCCTTGTTCTGAAAAAGTGGTTAGAACAAGCTTACAAAATTGGGATATTATGATAAATCAATGCGTAAATTTAGCTTATTTAATGTAAAATTTGTTATGCTGATAACAGAAATAATAATGTCGAAGATTTAACTTTAATAACGCTGCCAAATGAAACGTGACAAACACGTAAACAATCATTAATGGAGAGAATACTTCACGATTTACGTGAAGAACCAAACATAATCCATTAATGTTATTGCACGTACAGTACATTTTCATATTATGGGTAAAATAAATGTAAAAAAACAATTATTAAAGTGATGTTTTACTTCTTTCGCAAGCAATAACGTACAATTTGATGAAGAACATGGAGAGTTACAGGATAATATATGAAAGATCAAAAATAATTAGCCACCGACTAGATTTTGAAACAATAATCTCAAAGCTTTTAATCTATCAAGAAGACAAAGTTTTTACTTTGTTAATATGATATAAAATCGTAATGAACCTCAAGAGATGTAAAAGCATAGTGTAATTAAGTATTGCTTAATTAGTTTAAATCCCTAGAGTATTGTGATGTTTAAATCAATCTCTGTTCAAACTTTTTAGGGTTTATATAAGAATTTAAATGCCCTTAAGAGAAGTATTACGTATTCAAGAATAAAGCACGTTTAAACTAATTTGAAATTAAGTCCATTCATTAAATAACTTTAATAAATGGGCTTAATTGCAAGTTTAAACAGGTCATATAGCGTTATAAACTCAACAAGGCAAAGTGATAAAACTCAATATGTGTAGTATAGACTTACTAAATTTATAGATAATATATATATATTTTTTAATCTTAAAACGGAAAATGAGAAAAGATCGGATAATTTACCCCATTAAAATTTCATAAATATGTGATAAAATCTAAAATATAGTACTGTAAGGAGTTAATATTTTAGATCGCTCATGGTTTTTCACTTAAAGAAGCAAAAAAAGATAACCTCTATCTGTTTTTTTTTGCAAAGGAATAATAAAAAACCATAAATCAATCAGGGCAGCTTATTCCTCAAGAGGTAATTTTTTGCCTGCTACTTTTTGAAATTCCTCTGAGAAGAAACCTGAAAAAACTGAAAAGAAAAAGAAGATAAAAAAAAAGAGAAAAGATTTTTCAGTTTATGTGATCTTGTTTACTCTTTCACCTTAAAATTTATAAGTTAATTCATATATGTGATTAAACTAAATTCGCATTTGGTATATTACGCACAAATCCTATTTTCATTTTTTAGTTCATTAGAGAAAAAATAAGATATAACTATTTTAATTCTAAATAACCAGAAGAGAAAATACTTTTTTCCCAACAGTTCAGTAATGAGTGGAACTACTGAACAGGTCATTGACCATATAAGAAAGACAAGAGTTGTTACTGAATGAGAGGAAGACGACATCGAAAGTAGAAATGACCTTCTTTAAAATAGCTATCTTCAGATCAATGAAAGAAGAAATGAAAAAGTTTCAAACTTTCTTATGAGAAAAAAAAAGAAAAAGAAATTACGCGGTTCCATGATGATAATTGTATTAAAAAGATTTGTATTAGTTATTTTATATATTAAAATTGTTAATATTTTAAATAATT
>AYEL01046077.1:0-11074 GCA_000484575.1 Olivierus martensii
TGCACACTTCACAACAAACGGATATTTCTTATCTACACCCAGTACCGTACCATGCGGCAATGAGACCTATAAGCAATGTTTTAAGGAAGCACAATAAATCTTTACCCTATACACGTCTAAACACCACTTTTCATACCCTGAAGAACATTAAGCCACCTTTAGCATTTACAGAACGAGCGGGTGTATATATTATCCTGGTTTACAATAATGATAATAACAGGAATGAAGTATATGCTGGCAGTACGACAAGGGTCACTTGCAACTCGCTTGAAAGAACACCAAAGGGATATAAGAAATGCCACTTTCTCTACTGCACTCGTAAAACATTATTATGAATATGACATAAACATCCATTGGGGTCAAGCCTGTGTGGTTAGGAAATACGATAAAGCAGAAGATATTAAAACAGTTAAAGCTATTGTCACTGCAGCGTTTAAGAAGAAAACCTATGTAATCAATGATAATCAACCAGTCAATGTACCGGCACAATGGTTTTTGTGAAATTTAATGAGCTATGTTAACTGCAATTCTTTTAATTATAATTATTTTTATTATATGTAATGCATTTTTGTTATATTTATATGTATTATTTTTCAATTAATTTTATTTTGTATAGGCATAATGCTGAATTTTAACGTATTACGTATGTATTCTATTCTAGACATTTAAATTGTTGTATATAGTTCTTACGTTCTAAGACGTTATAACATTGTTTTTGAGTTGAAGATGGCTTAATAAAGTCGAAAGCGCTTCTCTCTTATGAATGTTTTTCCACTGTGAATTGGTGCTGAATTAGATTTATAATTTATGATAAAAGTGGAAGTTTATCCATATTATTAATGGAAACAGTTTCTTTCTAAGATTGTGGCTGTAGATGAAATGGTGCTACCACTTTGATTTAGCAACAAAATGGATGAGTATGGAATGACAGTATCTCACCTTTCCTCACCCAAAACAGGCTAATTCATCCATAAAAGCTGAAAAAGTGATGCCTACTTTTTTCTTTGACCAAAATGGCCTATTGCTTTTGGACTGGCTAGACACAGGCAGTATTGTCAATACTACCACCTACTGCAGTAACTTAGAAAACTCAAAATGGCCATCAAGAATAAGCAAATTGGCATGTTGACAAATGAGATTATTCTGTTGCATGACAATGCACACCGACATGTTGAAAAGTGTACTAAAATCTGCTGTGGCATTTCCGCTTGGTAGTTCTTGACCATCCACCCTACAACCTTGACCTGCTACCCTGCAACTATCACATCTTCGGGCCAATGAAAAAACCTCTGATGGGACACCAATGATGCTAAAGTCTGCAATACCGTTTAAGATTGGGTCCGCAGCTAACCGCAGACCTTCTTTGCTCAGAGTATCCATAATCTAATGATGCACTGGGACAACTTGCTTCACATGGAAAAGGCAACTATGTGCAGGCCATGTATCAATATTACTTCCTGTATATCTACATATTCTAACCAATAAAACATTACAGAAAAAAACCATAGAGTCTCACTTTCATTTAGGTAATACTTATAGTTACTATTTTCATAATCAACAATGAATTCCTTACTCTGTTTATTAGCAATTATAATTTATAATATATTATTATACTAACAAACAGAGACCATTTTAATTATTTTATCTTCTATCTCTCAGTTCTTAGCATTCAGGGAAGAATGATTATATATATTATATATTTCAGTGTATCCCAGAATGAACATCTCATCCTTAATATCTATTTTTCCTCAACAGAAAGCTCATTGAGGTCTTATTTTAAAGCTTATCACTTGTGCTATCTAACAGTGGGATACAATTGAATTGAAAATCCATTTAAGTTCCTAAAAAAATACAAAATGTATAATTTTCTCACTTACTTCAATAATACCCTAGCATTTTCTGTGCATTCCTAAAAACTTAAACTAATTCTGGTTCTAACATTATCTGAATCAATTTCCTACAATCTGTATAAATTGAGATATCCTGAATTGAATATTAAAAATACATTTTTTATTGCTTTCTAATTATATCAAATCACTGAGCAAAAATTTAAAAAATTGCTCTGAACAAATACATATTCTGAGCCTTAATTAAAAATTATTTACATTAACAATTTACAAAATTAATTTAATTCATTTTTCAGCTGAGAAATTCTATCTCAAAATTCATATCTGCTGAAATATCAATGCTATGAAATGTCACTGTCTATACTTCGGAAACTCCTCAAATTACGTTAGCTGCAAAATTTTATGACTTGCACAAAGCAGAACTTTATAAATTTTTTTCATTAAAAAATGCATAATTTTTTAGTTTTTAATGCTAATTTTCAATTGCTAACACATCTTTCCAAAAAATTCAAATTTATCTTATTTTTTTCAAACCAATTCCTTTACAAGATCACTTAAGAGATTTACAGAAAGAAATTTTTTATTATGTAAATGAACTGAATTTTAGTTTTAACAAACAGAACAGACTTAAAAGTTACTTTACAATATAAATAAAGAAAATGACAAGAACAATATCATTATCATCAATGATGTTATCTGAAAGAATGTTGTTTATTAATAAAAAATGATGATTATTAAAATATGATTTTAAATCATGTTAAATCATCCAGAAGTCAATTTGTATATAGACAGTGATATCATATCACATGATCATAATAGTGCTAATATATTCAGCAGATATGAATTTTGAGATAGTATCTCAGTAAAAAAGTGAACTAAATTTGATTCTGTAAACTGTTAAGATGAATAATTTTTAATAAAAGGTCCAGAATATGTATTTGTTTAGAGCCCAATCTTTTAAATTTTTGCTCAGTGATGTGGTATAATTAAAAGTTAAAAAAAAAATGTTTTCTTAATATTCAAGTCAGATATCTCAAGTTCTATCCATCTTAGAAAATTGATTTGGATAATGCTGCAATCAGAACTAGATAAATTTTTTTGTGATGCACAGAAAATGCTAAGGTATCATTTGAAGTGAGTGATAAAATTATACGTTTTATATTTGTTTTATCAAACTTAGATGGATTTTCAATTGAAATAGATCCCATTGTTAAATAACACAAGTGATAAGCTTTAAAATAAGACCTCAATGAGCTTTCTGTTGATTAGAAGCTGAGATATTAAGGATGAGATGTTCATTCTGGAACACACTGTGTAATATGGTCTAAGTTTAATTCCATAGTAAAGATAAACTGTGAGAAAAAATTTAAATGTATTTTCTACTATTCATGAATTTCTTTTATTATAGATAAAATATAAAATTTAAATCAATGAATTAGAGAAATTTTACAAACAGTTTTTTTTTTTTTACTTACAAATTACCTATTTTCATCATCAATGAAAAATAATAAATAATCAAATAAACCAAAAGCACAAAAGTAGGAAAATAACATAAATTTATTTTGAAAACGTTTTTGACTATTTGATAGCCATCATCAGTCGAACGTATAATAAATTCTATTAGTAGAACAAAATTTAAAAAATACAAATTGCAGTAAAAAATTATAAAAATTAAATTATATATAAATAAATGTATAAATATCAAATTTAGTAATAAAGAATAGAAATGAAAATTGATGAAAATAAAAATGTACAAAAAGAATGAATAAATAAAATACAAGTAAAAAATGTTAAAATCAGGCTCGTGAAGTTTCTTGAATAAGTCATTTCCAAGTTGAAGGTATAAGAATGGGGTCGTTCTTATTAATAGCGGTGCAATTGTGTTGACATTTTTCAATTTCAATGGCTTCGTAAACATAGCCTTCGTGTTTGTTAGGAATGTGTTTTATAAGCGTGGCATTACTCCAATCAATGTCTAAATTATATTCAAGGAAATGTTTAGTGAGAGCTGTGTTGGCATTTTGATAACGTAGGCTTTGTTTGTGTTCCTTAATCATAGTTTTAAGATTCCGGGATGTATAGCCTATGTACGCTTCCTCTTTGTTGAGATCTAGGTTTTGAGGGGGATTTTATAAACCCCTGGCTGGTTGATAGAGGGTGTATAGTCTCTGTCGTTCCGCAGCAAATTGAGGAGCATGTGTTTCCATTCGAAGGAGAGTTTACGACCAGTGCAACGCTCAATCATTTTACTAAAATTCCTGAGAGTGGTAGTAGATTGGAGTTTACTGTAAGCAAAATTTTGCGAACGAGAGATTTTATTCAACATTTTTTTAACTTGTAAGATTTTGACCAGGACTATTGGTTTGTATCCGTGAGATATGCCATGTCTTATAATAAGTCCAATTTCTTTATACTGATCTATGTAATGAGTGTTATGAGTGAATGCGCATTTGAATAATGCTCTAAAGCAAGGGTTCCCAAAGTGCGGCCCTCGAGCCAATGCAGCCTTCAAACCCTAGAAATGCGGCCCGCGATGTCAGATCATCCGCCATCTTGAATTCATAGAGATAACTTACATTTTTACAAATAAAAATAAATTTTATCATATTAATTAAAAATTATTTTATCATATTAATTAAAAATTATTCAGTTAAAAAAAAAAAATACATGTAAAAGTGCTTCCAAAAATGTTTTCATTTGAAAGCACTTATATATGCGAAAGAACTTTCTCAATCATAAGTCCAAACTGTAGATCAAAATTAACTGATGAACATTTACAAGCAGTGTTAAGAATACATTCAACCGACTTAGAATCAAGGCTCAATGATATTATTAAAAGAAAACAACAACTGCATAAGTCACACCTTGAGACTGATGAATTTATTATTCATTTTTTTTATTTGAAATTATTTAGTTATTTTTATTTAAAATAACACATTTCAAAAATAATCAAACAGTTTGTAATACAAATATATGTACGGTGTTTTCATTATTAAGGTAGAGAAACATATTTTATAGACATTTAAAAATAAAGGTTTGTCTTCAATCAACTTTTGATGCGAATCATGCATATAGAATCATTGATTTAAATACAGGGGTATTTAATTAGGGGAACAACAAATGTTCATTAATAAATGTGCATAGTGTAAAACAATATTCTGTTTTGGAAGCTTTTATAATGAGTATCATCTTTATATATGCACATTGGCCATAGAGATCGAGATAGTTCCTGATGAGGAATTATAATATCATCTATATTTGTTAATTAAAATAAATATTCTGTGTAAAAAAGTTTATTTATTAATTACATTCCTTTAAGTGTGTATTTAATATTTGTGATAAAATTTTAAAAAGCATAACAAAAAATTAAATATTCACAAAATAGTAATTTTTCATTAATAAAAATACATTGCCCAACAACCAATTTCAATTTTGATTAATAAATAAAAATTTCTTAAAAAGATGAAACTCAAACCCACAAACCTTCCAATAACACCTTAAGGTAATTTGAACGGCAAAAACATCGCACTACAGCTGCACTTATTAAAATGTTAATATCAATCACTATATAAACAATATGGAAAACTTTAAACTCCTTTTTTTCGGGAATGCTTGACAGGTGTGTCATATTACTTTACCATGAGTTTGTGGGAGGGTAGTACTACAACATATGTAAAAATTGGCAAATAAGAGAGGGCCATGTTTGGCACTATCTTTATAAGAGGGAGTTATTTTTTGCTCCAAAACTTGGCAAGCAGATATGAAAAATGATTAGAGTCACGATGTGATTAGATGAATGGGCTTGCTATCATAGGGCATAAAAGTGCTTCTTCTGTGGCCCTATAAGAAGTTCTCAGAGGCTACGTGTCTGCAGTTTATCTGTTGCAGAAGAGGAATATTTGATCACTAGACATGCTGTTATGATGCAATCAAAGAGAATTCGTCCAGTTAAAAGTTTGACAGGAGCTGGATTATTGGAATGAGAGAAACTGGATGGTCATATTGACAAATTTCCTGGAACCTAAGCCATTCTGACAAAGCTGTTAGGAGGTGATGAGGCCAGTGGATGAATGAGGTATGCACACACAGCAACCAGGCTCAGGACACCTTCGACAGACCGCCAGTAGAGAAGACCATCTGCTCCTCCAACAAGTACGAACAGATCCAAATGTTTCGTTGTCTGCCATCCAGAGACTGATGGCACCATCATTACAGGCTCAAGTCTTTGCCCAAATCATTTCAAGGCACTTGGCCAAAGGACATTTGATCTCACAATGCCCATTATGTGTGCTACTATTAACACAATTGCAGCCAAGCCTGCTTTACCTAGTGGCATGTAGTATTAGGTGTGTTGCTACAAGAAATCTCTAATTGAAGAGTGTGATCCAAAACACGTTCCGTCCATTTTGATCATTTGGTGAGGGACATTTGGTCTCACAATGCCCATTACGTGTGCTGTCATTAACAGACACCAACTGTTGCTTGCGTTTACAGTGATGTCGTGCACAACAAAATTGGACTGCTACAGAATGGAACCGGGTTGTCTTAAGCAACAAATCCAGTTCAGTTTGGTCAAAGACAATGGCCATGTTCGTGTCTGGAGGACCTCTGGTCAGTTCCATAATTCTGCCTTTGCTGTCAAGTGACACACTATTCCCACAGTTAGTGTGTGATGGTCTGGGGAGCCATTGCATATGACAGCCGGTCACCCCCTAGTAGTGATCCAACTGACAATGACAGCACAGTGATGTGTTCCCTCTCATAGCAGGGCTTCCTGTAAGCATTTTTCAGCAGGATAATGCTTGGCTACACACAGCAAAGGTGTCACAGGTGTCTCTTTGCCAGATTGCCATATTTCCTTGGCCTGTCCACTTGCCAGATTTCTTGTCAATAGATGCGTGGGACCATCTGGGATGCCAACTTCGACAGCATACAAGATTGCATATTCTAGATATCCAGTTTCAGCAACTGTGGATGCATATGCCACAGAATAACATATAGGCCTTGTATGCTTCCATATCTGCCAGTATCACATCTTGTATCCAGTCTAGAGATGGCCCAACAGGGTACTAGAGCCTCCTTTCATGTGTTTAGTTTTCTGCAATAAAATATCCTTTTGCTCTAATATTATAATCAATTATTTATATTAATGTTACAATCATATACACAAATTTTCCTTTCTGGTACATGATTTTTTTTGACAATAAGTGTATATTAAATTTTTTTTAATCATTCGTTTTTGTTTCAGTTTCATCAAAATTTAGTTTATTGAAGAAAACTGAACACATGAAAGGAGAAAAATCACAAAAAATGACATGTAAACACCTTGTGGCCATTTAAAGGGGCATGGCATCTTTATTGCTTTACAACAGCTATTCACTTCCTACTAAAATTGCAACCAAGCCTGCTTTACTCAGTGGCATGTAGTATTAAGTGTGTTGCTACAAGAAATCTCTAATTGAAGAATGAGATCCCAAAATATGTTCCATCCATTTTGATCTTTTTTATTTGATGTAAATACATACTCTTCTTGAAGTAATCTATCTTATTAAAGATCTGTTTCTTCTCAAAACCATGCCAATCGATGTATATGGGACAGTTGATTCCTGCTTTGCTTTTGAAAATGTGCTCAGTTCAGAGAGCGGTAACGATGAAAACTCGTCCAGTCCTTTGCGCATGTGCAGAACATTTTTCCTAATCCTGCCAGCAGGGCGGTGAAAACAAACTGCTATTACTGTTGGCAATAAATTTGTTACATAACGAAATACTTCTTACTTTAAATTTTAAATAAAAGTAAATAATAAGCCAAATAAGTAAGATAAACTATTTATTCAAAAACGTTTTCAGCTATCTACATAGACTGCTCAACTAACTGAGGCAGGCTATATGGATAAATTAAAATGTTTTTGAATAAATGATTTATTTTACTTATTTTGGCTTATTGCTTACTTTTATTCAATAAATTTGTTGTTGTGGGAATTTTTATTGTGTTTATCAAAGGTAAAATTATTATATTGGTTATTAATTTTCAGTTGAAAATATAAAAGCACTATTTGCAAGGTGAAAATAGTTTTATTTGCATATAACGTTTTCGGACATATTCCGTCCCTCTTCAGTATGGCTAACTATAGTAAACACTAGTTACATAACATACTATTCCAAACGTTATCCCAAACTGGAATATACATCATTTAGAACAATTCTAAATGATGTATATTGTTCTAAATGATGTATATTCCAGTTTGAGATAACGTTTGGAATAGTATGTTATGTAACTAGTGTTTACTATAGTTAGCCATACTGAAGAGGGACGGAATACGTCCGAAAACGTTATATGCAAATAAAACTATTTTCACCTTGCAAATAGTGCTTTTATATTTCAAACTTTTATATAGTAGCAAGTGGTAAACTGATGTGTTTATTAATTTTCATGCTAGAAGCTCTTGAAATGAAATCATAACATTAAAAATTTTAGTTTCTGGGGATATTTTATATATTGTTGAAAGGAAAGTTATTTTTCTGAATTTTAGTAGTTCCTAATTTGGAATGATAAATATACTATTTTTGGGTCCTTCCCCATAATATAATGTACTCATGGGGACAATCCCAGAACTTCCCCATGAAGTAATAAAAGTAATGTTTGAAGTTCCCTGTGAGAACAATGTACTAATGAGGAAATTCAAGCATTTATTTTTTACAATTTTAATACTTAAACCAAATCAAAATAATTTAGTTTTTCCTCTAATGAAGAATGGGTGTAATTGAAAACATGTTCAAGTCCTTGGACTTAGCAAGTTTCCATTAACACCATTATATTTAATCATTGTGTATTTAAAAACTAATGATGACTGATTTCAAGATGCTACTGAGAAGTGCATGTATATATATTAGAAACAGAATCTGGTAGCAAATAATCATTCACACATGAAATACTTTCTCAATTTATATTTCGCTTCTCCTGAAAATTAACAAAAATGGACTGAACGTGTTTTGTAATCACACTCTTCAATTGCTGTAATTGAATCACAGATGGTTATCTACAGTCCAATTAGAGAAACATAAAATATATCACACCTGTTTATTTATAAGATGAGGTCATTTTCATATATATTAAGATTTTTTGATAAATTAAAAAATTTATAAAAAGGTACTGCTAAAAATTGTGTAAATGAAGAACAAGCACTAATAAATGCAAAACATTAAAAAAATTACAATACTTCAATGAATTCATGTAATTTTTTTAATATTTATAATATGTAACTTCATTCAACAAAAGTTATGTAACTCTTAGTTTTTATAAATAATTTTTGAAAATTTTGGCTGAATTTCTTCATTCATGGATCAATTTATTCAGAGGACATGTCACTATCTACAAATATCAGCTATTTCATTGGATGGTCAAGATTTCATATAAAAGAAACTGTTTTCGTCAATCTCAAATACAGAATAAAAAGTTAAGAAAATCAGAATTCTAAAAAATGTTTATATTGGTAGAAAGAGAGCAAAAACATGCAATAAATCCTGAAAATTTCAAAAGATTTCAACAAAAATTGAGTGAGATTTCACAATTTTTTTTGCATATTAATTAGACATAATTTCAAAAAATAGCAGACAGCAAAAAAGTTAAATAAAAAGTTTAATATATATTTTGTAATTTAATTTGCTTATTTGTTCTAAATATTAGACTATATGATGTATTCTATTAGATTTAAATTATAATTTTTTTCAAAAAATATACTTTAAATATGAGTAATCACATGCTGAAACACAGGCAATACTTGAATCCCAATGCCAACTTTCAATGTATGATATTTTTTTTAGAAAATAATACACAAATGAGCGGTCCAAAATCTATGGACCTTAAAATGGTTTAAAAATTAAATGATTTTGCATTATGTTTTCTTTATTTTATTCAATTAATAGTATATTATATCAACTGTTTTTTTTTTTAATTTTTGTAGTAAATTATCATTATTATTTTCTCAGAAAGAATATTTTATAAAATTGCTAAATCATATATAATTGTGGAGAATCGCAACTATATAATTGTATAGTGCACATTTTCTCTTATGATGAACTATTAATTGTACAAATAGATAAGTTGAAATTAAAAAGAGAAAGGAATGTGAAGTTTAGATGGATGGAGTTTCTCGTTCGCTACGGAAACTTCTCCCAATAAATAACACCAAAAAAAGAGATAAATTAAATATAATTATAAATAAAAGAAATAGTTGTGTAAAGAAATACATAAACATCTTCAGGAAGGTGTTAAATTAACAATAAACAATTGATTAATGTGTCTCGATTATCAGCAGAATTTTATATACAAAAACATAAGTCTCGACGAAACACGAGATATTATGGCGACGACGCGAGATAAAATTGCCAAAATGAAATATTATGGCAAATACGCGAGATCAAATTGCGTACAGGTATTGCCAGGAACGCAATAATGTAAACGAAAGGTTAAACTTTGTAATAACAAAATATGTGGGAAGTAGAAAAGAAAATATGTAAGAAGAAAAAAGTCCAAGTCAGAGTGTGAGAGTCAGGGAGTCGGAGAGAAGGTACCATAAAAGAAAGGTGTGCGCCGAAAGCGGTCCGAGAATCCATCGAAAATCATAAGTTGTGTTTGTGTGTGCGCATCGAAGAAGTAGGAAGTAAAGAAGGAAGGAACTGTAATAAAAAAGAAATACAAAAGAACTGTTCCAAGGAAAAATCAGCTTGTGTATTCAAAGAACATTTCGACAACTAGAACTCTAAGGACTTTATTAACTAATTATAAAGGTATTTATCCTCCAGCTGTATTACGAATGTGCTGTTCCCTGTGTTCGGGTCAGCAGCATCTGTAATAGGGATCTCTCTCTCAATAAAGATCCAGGTTTGTTTTTCAACCGTATTGTTGTCTGTCATTGCATCACTGGAGATTTTTCTCCTCTCCGTCCTTACTCACAAAAGCGCCACATATCCGCGTTTTTGGTTATAAAGAAATATCCTGATGCCACAGTCGCTCCGCGGACCATACATAATAAAGGAATAAGCATGTGATGCCACAGTCGCTCCGCGGACCATACATAATAAAGGAATAAGCATGTGAAGTCCATGTTTCTGCACATGTGAGGATTCCCGCACCAGAAGTGTCGCCATTACTATTTTCTCTTGCTTCGAATTTTTAATCACGTCTTTTAGAAAACTAAATCCCAACCTCATTATAAATTTTGCTTTAA
>AYEL01046094.1:0-39608 GCA_000484575.1 Olivierus martensii
AGTATTCTTCCGTTAAAGGCCGGTATGATGACGGACGTTACAGATAACTGCCGATAACGTGTAGTGTGTCCATGGTATTACAGATCTGACCTTTGAAGATGGAGAATACCTTCGTAAAATACGACTTTGAGAACCTATACCCATCCCTGTACCTTGAACCTACGTGTGGATATGTCATTTTCAATAGGATATAAAAAAAATGCAATTAAAAATAAAACAAGCAATTTGGAAGAATTAGAAGGATATGTCATTTTCGATAGGATATAAAAAATGCAATTAAAAATAAAATAAGCAATTTTGGAAGAAGAATTAAAAATAGCCTACTTTCCAAATGTGCCCTTTATTTTCAAATTATTAAAGTTAAAAAATATATATGTCATCAAAATCATCTTTAGTGGTATAATCTGTACATTGAATTTCATAAAAATCAAATGCAAAATAGTTTAGTAGTTTTATTGTCAATACTATATTAATATAGTATATAATACCCAATGCTGCTTGGGGAATATTTAAATAGAATTAATTAATAGGTTATTATTTACATAAATTACTATAAGTACAGGTATATTTCTCTTTACAGCACTTTTCTAATTTGGCACTTCTCAATTATTTTTCATGTTTTATCTCAAAATAAAAACTATCTGCAAAATAATACTTAGCATAAGTATATAAAACATAAATTAATACATAGATAGATATGGCACAGAGCCATTCTGAAAATCTGAAGTTATGACATCCAGAATTGAACTTGGATCTTCCAAGGAATACTTTAAAATGCAGCAATCTGATTAAGTTTTTTTGGCCTAGTGCTATTATGCACTTAATGAATAATAGTAAAAATATGTTATTAGGCTTTTATATGCATTAGCAAATGAAGAAAAGACTGTGATTCACTTTACAGTGGCAGTCTGGTACATAACCACCACAACAACAAGCTATGCTTGTATATTACATTCTAAAAATTGTAGGAGCAAATATAGGCAAGCCATATGTTATCCCTATTTAGTTAACATTTATCACCATATATTGACAATAATATAAATTAAAATTTTGATAAAAATAAAATGCAATCCTGTAAAATCAAATGATCCTACAAGATAAACTGATATAGTTTTGAGGTGACCTTTAATCACTATCAAATGTCATGAAAATCTGCTAATTAGTTCAAAAAATTATTAATGGGGATCACAGATAAACTTGATATAAGCTACTTTTTTTCTTTTGAAAATAGGTTAAAAAAATAAATTTGTAATAGACATCTTTATTAATAGTGAGCAAAAGTGTCTGATATTACACTTAGGTATTTCTAACACCCAATTTCCTCTATTATAAATAAATACAAACCCTATGTAATGCATTTATGATTTTAAAACTCATAATTTTGAAGAAAATAGTTGAAGTTTAAAACGAAAGGGATTTTTGACATCAGTAAAAATTTTATAAATACTACAGATGGTATTATAATTTGAAAAGGTTAAGATCAGAAAAGTTTTTGAATTTGAAATTTTTCAATTATTTTTCTTCCACAAGACCAAAAATTAAAGCAAAAAAAAAAAAGATGGTTAGATTAATTTGAATTATGCTATCGAACCACAAAGGATATATGCAATGGCAGCCACATTTAGAGTCCATCATAGACTGGCCAACACACATGATCAGTTCTAACAAATAGAAGACTGAAAGATGGGCTCAATGGAGTAGGCCCAGATCTCTTCTGAAAAACTGGAGGTATGTTCACATAACTGAACTCAGTCCTCCAAGATAAGCAACTGCTTTACAACATGGCTGACAAAAAAATTAAAACAATAGACATTTTGTATAAAAATAATTTTATATATATCATATAGATGTGGTCAACAAAAAGATTAGAAAGAGTTTAATCTTCTACTTAGAAAACAATATATATTCAATTATAAATTTAAACAACAGACATTTTTATAAAGTAATAATACAGAAAAAGTGTGTTATTAGCAGAGATTGTTAGCAAAACAAGGTAATTCTTGATTTACGAAATGTCAAATTACATAGTTTCAGAATTATGAAATTTGTATCTTTATAGATTTTGTTATTGTTACACAGTTTACATGATTTTCTACGCATTTCTAAAAGCTTCTGTAAGTAGAATAAAAGGGACCACACGAGTCTATCTCCCTCTGCTAATGAAAAGTGGGTTAAAACTTCCAGAAACACACAAAAGGAGGTGTAGTGTCTTTTGATAAAAGAGATAACAATATGATAACTAACAGAATTAAATTTATTTACACTATTCTATATAGTCATTAGATAATGAAGTGAACAAGCACAGATGTTGATTCACTTTACAGTGGCAGTCTGGTACATAACCACCACAACAACAAGCTATGCTTGTATATTACATTCTAAAAATTGTAGGAGCAAATATAGGCAAGCCATATGTTATCCCTATTTAGTTAACATTTATCACCATATATTGACAATAACATAAATTAAAATTTTGATAAAAATAAAATGCAATCCTGTAAAATCAAATGATCCTACAAGATAAAATGATATAGTTTTGAGGTGACCTTTAATCACTACCAAATGTCATGAAAATCTGCTAATTAGTTCAAAAAATTATTAATGGGGATCACAGATAAACATGATATAAGCTACTTTTTTTCTTTTGAAAATAGGTTAAAAAAATAAATTTGTAATAGACATCTTTATTAATAGTGAGCAAAAGTGTCTGATATTACACTTAGGTATTTCTAACACCCAATTTCCTCTATTATAAATAAATACAAACCTTATGTAATGCATTTATGATTTTAAAACTCATAATTTTGAAGAAAATAGTTGAAGTTTAAAAAGAAAGGGATTTTTGACATCAGTAAAAATTTTATAAATACTACAGATGGTATTATAATTTGAAAAGGTTAAGATCAGAAAAGTTTTTGAATTTGAAATTTTTCAATTATTTTTCTTCCACAAGACCAAAAATTAAAGAAAAAAAAAAAAAAAGATGGTTAGATTAATTTGAATTATGCTATTGAACCACAAAGGATATATGCAATGGCAGCCACATTTAGAGTCCATCACAGACTGGCCAACACACATGATCAGTTCTAACAAATAGAAGACTGAAAGATGGGCTCAATGGAGTAGGCCCAGATCTCTTCTGAAAAACTGGAGGTATGTTCACATAACTGAACTCAGTCCTCCAAGATAAGCAACTGCTTTACAACATGGCTGACAAAAAAATTAAAACAATAGACATTTTGTATAAAAATAATTTTATATATATCATATAGATGTGGTCAACAAAAAGATTAGAAAGAGTTTAATCTTCTACTTAGAAAACAATATATATTCAATTATAAATTTAAACAACAGACATTTTTATAAAGTAATAACACAGAAAAAGTGTGTTATTAGCAGAGACTGTTAGCAAAACAAGGTAATTCTTGATTTACGAAGCCTCAAATTACATAGTTTCAGAATTATGAAATTTGTATCTTTATAGATTTTGTTATTGTTACACAGTTTACATGATTTTCTATGCATTTCTAAAAGCTTCTGTAAGTAGAATAAAAGGGACCACATGAGTCTATCTCCCTCTGCTAATGAAAAGTGGGTTAAAACTTTCAGAAACACACAAAAGGAGGTGTAGTGTCTTTTGATAACAGAGACAACAATATGATAACTAACAGAATTAAATTTATTTACACTATTCTATATAGTCATTAGATACGCCATCACACAGTACAAGAATAATGGTTGCACCAATTTATTTGCACAGGTTCTTGTCAATCTCGCTATTGTGTGTAGCCAATTTGTGATACTTACACAAAGAATATATTCGTGTATCAATATTATCTTTAAAATATACTTTTCTTGTGTTATTTTCTTAGTTTTTGTTTATATGCAAAGAGTTCAAAAGCATCCGTAGAAACTATTTTTTTCATTATTACGCAAAGGAAGTTTGAATGTACAATGTAATTAGATTTTAGAACTTAAGCCGTATATTAGAATGTTTGATATTCTAGAACTCTGTACGAATTTGAAATTGGTGAACCTGATGATGGCCGTCATAAAGGCCGAAAACGTTAGTTTATTAAAGTATTTAAGTTATTTCTCAACTGCTAGTGGTGCTTGTGTCCTTAGTTATTAATCTGAGTATAAGCAGGTAATACAGAAATGATTATAACAACATTACCTTATGAGCAATAGTTATAAAAATTTGATAGTTGCTGATTCTCACAAAGAAAAATTGACTACAACAATAAAATTGTAAAAAGATAAGTTTATTTCTATCATAATACTGGCAGTCCCTGATTCATGTAGATCCATACTTATATAATGTTAGTTTTTATTAATATTTATCTTTTTTACTGCTCTAACAGGATGTATCTTTATATATAAAAGTGTATTTTATTTTATTTTATTCTAATTGTATTATTTTATTTTAGTTATTTTTCATATATTAACATGTAGGGAAGTTATGTATATTAATCATATATATAGATTTGATGTTTTCTTTGAGTTCGTTGTAATCTAAATATTGTTTTAAATACCAGAATATTCGAATTCGAAGTTAAAGAATTCGATATTCGAACTGTATGTTAGAAGCTAGTAAATGTAAGAGCTGACGATGGTGAGCTAAACACCGAAAACGTTACTCAATAAAAGTTTGTTTTAAAGAAACTTAGTATATATTTTGGTCTGCTCAAAATTGCTGTTACTTCTGGAACTTTTTTATATAAAGTTAGTTTTTATTAATGAGCCTGGCCCAAACCTGTATTTCATCTGAAAAACTGCAAGTGTGGGACTTGAAATTGAATTTGGATCCTTCAAGATATTAAATGATTGCATTATTATGAGACTTATGTGCTTATTTTTAAATATGACTATTTTTATCATTAAGTCTTTGTGAAATATTAATACTATATATGGTATGTTCTGGCATATACTACATGTAAATTCAGTTTACTTAAGGTTTTGCAGAATGATCTACTTATGTAAGTTGGGGACTGCCTGTAAAGTTTTTAAATTAAATAATTTATAACTAATAAACACATTACCTGACATCCTACTTTAACAGTATCTGAACCAAAAGTGGAAACTAAACATGGTGGACTAGAAAGCAGATGTGGCATGCTCCCTAGCTGCCAAATGTTCATAACATTATGTAAACAGAAATTGTACAAATATTTTGTTAAGGTTGCATTTTCATTTGTATAAAAGGGTATCTGCCCCAGTAACATATTTCACTAGAATTTGTTACTAAGTGTTTTTTACACGTTTCATTTGTCATTAGGTGCACTAGGCATGCTGTCTAGTGCATCTAGTGACTCTTCAGCGGCCTCAAAACTTATTTTCTTATTTAATTTATGAAAATAAATTACTGAAAAAGAAAAAAAATTTCCCTTAGTGCTTAAGGGCTTTAAGGAAAATAAGCATGTAATTGATCTGTTGATTTGGGTATACAGTTCATTTCTGTCTTTATCCAGTGAAAGTCTTTTCTCATCATTCCATTCCTCTTAAGTAAATCTTTTATCTTTTTATCTGTGTACATGATTGTTCTCTTATGCTAATTTACATCACTTGCATTTTACTTGCTACATACATTTCATCATTATTTTCAATTTAAATATTAGAAACAGATAGAGTAAAAGCCTATTACATACATATTAGAAACAGATAGATTGAAAATCTATTACATATGTTCAAATATCCAAAATCCTTCTTGCAGAAATCGTTTAATACTTAATTACTTAATAGTTTTAAAATACAAAAATAATCCAATGAGAATTATTTTACAAATTTACAATATAGTACTATTAAAAATTTAGCACAGATTTATAATACATTTTTTTCCATATCTTCTTAAAAAGATATAATTTTTGTCAGAAAAATATAACCAAGAAAAGATATATAAAAAGTTTTGTTTAATATTAATGAAATTATTTGCTGTGATTGTGGAACTATTAATTGTATTTCTCATGTCAAGTTTCTGGCCAAGAACCATAGTCTTGTCTTAATTATCTGGTGATTACTTTAATTAGTGACTGTTGAGAATGGCAGCTTTGACTGTTATTGTTACTGACTTCTGGATCAAATAATCAGTTTAAATTTGGACAATTCAGCAATTTATTGTATACTGAATATGAATAGAACAATATTCGTAAAATACAAATTTCAATTTTTAAATTGTATTCCAGGCTGTATTCATAATTTATAATAATCATTCAGATAATTGACAATTGAATCAATGCTGTCCAAAAATAAAATTACAGTATCTATTTTTAAGTGTATTGGTGGTTGTGCTGAAGTATTATTCCTGCTTCTTAACCATTTGTTTTTGATTATTTATTCAAAGATGTATGCAGTATAGCATAGAAATGGTCTTAGTTTATCATTACAGAATTTAAAGATCAGATATAGGCTTTAGTTTACTTTGTGAGTACATTTCCTAAATTAATTATTTGTTATAATACTTCATATTTAAAATTACAGTATGATAATCTTATGTACAATAATTTAGTTGTAGACTTAATTACACTTTTTTTTGGCATAAATTGTTTATTTTCATATATGTTTAATTATTTGAACTATTTGATTAACAAAACAACTTTGATTCCAGTGAGTTCAGAAAACTGATGCTCTACTATATATATATATAGAAATTAGATTAAATATAAATTTATTAAAAAAAATTCTACAAAATGAAACTGTTAAAATCATCATTAGATTCAATGTTAATCATATCTATACAATATTGAATATATTTTATATGAAAAAACCATTCCATTATTATGACATTTAGTAAATAATGGAAATTTCATATTGAATGTTATCTATAAAAATATATACATTATCTTCAGGATAATTAGGTAAATTTTTTAAATTTAGGATTTTTTTTTTTTTTTGTAAAAATTTCAATAAAACTTTTTAGTAATGTAAATATTGAGAATATGTAATTGCCTGGATTCCTCCCACATCATTAGTAGATCTCATTTTTTTCAAATTAATTTCTATGAGATAAAATATTTTAAAATTTAATTTAAAAATCAGTAATTATTTAAAAAAATCCTTTTGCATCTAAGGTAAAAAAAAACTTCATTATTTTTATATATGTAAAAAATATATAAAAATAGATCTAGATAAAATGCATTCAATTAAATAAATATGGCAAAACAACAAATTAAATAAATCATTTTTGAATAAAACTGAAATTGTTTTTGTTATTCATCTTTTCTCATCAAAAAAGAAAGCTAATATTTTATGCTAATTTAATGTAAAAGTTTGGCATTTAATATAATTATAGTTTATTCATTTGATCTACTTTTATAGCATATTTTTTTTATTCCTCTTTATTGTTTGAAAGTATACATTTTTTAAAAGATATCATTTAGCAGGTCTCCAGAAGGGAGCCCAATGTCATGGTTAGAAAAACAACAACAGAAGTTGAAAACACGTAAGGAAAATAAAGAATTAGATCGTTATCAATTAGAACAAATGGTAATTGCTGAACTTCAAATGAAACATCCTAGATCAACTCCGCACAATATAATATCTAATAAGTCAATTTTGGATGACAGAATTAATCAATCATTTCCTCCAAAAGAATATACCTCTAATAAGGTAATTATTAAAATAGTTTGCTTATTTTAAAAATTTTATAAATTTTTTATTTGAAAATTGTAGTAAAACAGATTCAAGATTCAAAAATTAGTTTATTTACTATAGGTACTCATGTATAAGTCAACCCCTCCAGTTCAGCTCCTAAAAAATTAAGACCCAGATATAAGTCAACCCACAAATTTTAAAAAGTTAGAACAATATGATATTTATTGAAATAAATAAATGATTTTTTTATAATTTAAAATTTTTCAAAATTTAGTTCACTGTCAGAATAAATATCAGTACTTAAAAAAAAACCAGGCTCAATGCATTAAAACATCATAACAAACATGAAGGGCAAAACAAGATTGGATTGCATCAAATCTGATAGCGTTTCCTAACAGCTAGTAATCTTTTGCATTCTTATCTTTACAATATGATTTTATTGAAATGCTTGTTTGACAAAAAAATATATAAAAAATATTAAAATTAAAAGTATTTCCATTATTTCAAAAGCTTAACAAATACATTATTAAAGTTAACTGACAGAAAATCAGAACTAAAACATGCAACAGAAATTTTGCTGCAGTTGAAAAGAGGAAAACTGACTAAAATACATTCATTTGCCAAAAGTGCAAATCTGATGTCCAAAATAAATCATAAAATAATTATCCCTTATTTGCTAAAACTATCAAAGAACATACAAACTGTAAATCAGAAATATTGGGAATTATACATACAAAACACAAGCACTTTTTTAATAGGAAAGTCATTTTTTACTTACAAACAAAGATTTTATATTAATCTCAAACATATCAAAATGTTTTTAATCTTATAAGACCATCTTCAATTCTACAAATTTAAAAAAACAGAACAGATTACAACTTATATAGCTGTGATGCATGTAGTATGCCAAATGCAGATTAAAATATAAAATGTTTTTTGAAATGATTAATAATACTGGTATAACATCATGACAAAAGCTCTTTATTATTGGCTTATATGGCCATATTGCTTATCACAGCCGATTTTTGATACATCATTGCCATGACAAGGGAATAGTTTCAGGAGTGTTCTCATTTATAATGATTGTCTGCTCCCTTCTTTTTTTTATTAAAAATTGTATCAAAAGATACAAAAAAGAAGATAAGATTGATGAGGTATGACTGTGCTCTGAATGAAAAAGTACAGAAATAATGTGATTAATGCATTGTAAATTCTAAGCTGATTTAATTATGTAGAGTGAATGAGTGAAATGACTAAATGCAGGATGTATGGATAGAAAAACTGGGAAAGAGAATTTAAGGAGAGTAGAGATATCAAATGGCTGAGTATTTGAAGATGCATAGGTTTGAGAGTATCAATAAGATGATGATTATGAAAGAAGCAGGTATAGTGTATACGGATAAGGATGTCTGGCATATGTAATTTCTCTGAATGATATTCTCTGTCTCATGATGATGATATTGTTATTTTTATATTTATTTTGAACATTATATATATTTTGTATATATTTATGCATGCACAGGGTATTCCCAACTTATATGTATCTTATCTCTATAAATTCAAAATTATGTAAAATTTTTTTCTTTTTTTGAGATATAAAGCATAAAAATTTATTATATTTGTAGGTTACAAGTCCTAATATGTTGGTTTACAGCATTTAAAAGTTTGTGTTACTTGATTTATTTATATTTTGTGATTGTTTATTGATCTTAAGATCATATTATAGATACGATATTACTCCATATTATTGTCTTCTTTTCACTCAGAACAATATGGTGTCATAACATTGTATAAGTTCAATCATTATAGTCCATCTAGTTTTGATAGTTTTTGCTTTAGAAATTTTTCTGAAAAATTATTTTTATGCTTTATGTAAAATCCAAGTTATATAAAAACTTTTGGTCCCAATTATTTATGTAAGTTGGGGAAAACTTGTATATGTTTTGCAAATTGTGAAAATTTTAAATTAAAAAATTAATTATTGATTTGAAAATTAAATATTAAATAATATATTAAAATTTACTAGGTATTAAGTTTTGCCACACCATTACATATCATAACACAAAATAATCTAATGATGCCTCAGTCAGATTCTTTTGTATCATCTCCATATACAGAACAAAGTTTATATAATCATAGTGATAATGCACCATCATCTCCTATCATTCCATCTCGTAGCAGCAGTAAAGATGTTACACGCACGAGGTAAGAACTATATTTATTTTGAATTTGAAATATAATGGAATTTCAAGATTTTCAGAATATCTTTTGTCCAGAAAATTTTTTATTAGAATAATATTAGTTACTTGATAAAATTCATAGAAATCAAGATCATGCATTAAATATCAAACACTTGGATTATGAAATATAAAGTATCTTTAGATATTATTATATAGTATATTATTTATTATAAAGATAAATTATAAGATAGAGGAAAACTTGTAAAATTCATCACTCTTATCAGATATTGTATACAGATAGTCCTTGATATATGACAGGCTCAAACTGAACCTGCCATCATAAGTCAGAGTGGTCATAAGTTGTAAATGCCTAAAATTTATGAATTTCTAATTACTAATATTTACTAGGACAGTATATATTATCTTAATAAACATAATAAACACAAAACTATAAAAACCAGACACAAAGAAAGGATGCTTTCAATATATTAGAATATTGAGTCAATAACTTTAAACCATGGAATTGCATTGACCAATCACAGAATTTACTAATTATATCATCATTGAAAATACAAATGGTTTTAAGTAAAGGATTACCTGCATTATGTTTCCTTGAATAATGATCAGAGATTTTATGCCTAATTTTTGTGTGACACATTATTAAAAGACTAACTTAACAGGTAAATTGCTTTAAAATTATTTATTTATTAAACTATACATAGTATAATTTAACGAATATTTTATTACATATATAAAATACTGTATACTTTTACATAAAGCATGGAATACTAATCTCCATTAAAATAATAAAATTGTGCACTTTAGACTTTTAATATAAATATGTTTAAAAGACATAGTGAATCTTATAGAAACTAATAAAATTTTCTTAGTTTTTCACTCAACAATCATATAATGATTACAAACTAATTCACAAGGGAGACTGTCAAAGACAATGAAAATACTAATTCCAATTTTTCTCATTTTCAACTTTCAACTTTTTTAAAAAATCTAAGATGCATACTATAATTCATAAATATACAATTATATTTAATGCTGATATTTCAAATTAGTATTACTGCTGACAATTTAGTGGATGTTTGTCTGCTTTCCGATTCCAACAATCTCTTTGGAAAATGAAATAAAACAATTCTAAGATAGAGGAAATTAGTAACAGTAGTGATGACTTTCAACTGAGAAGGAAGAAGATTATTTCTTATTAACAAACTTCATCATTTTTTTTTGTGTATGTATATATAAAGTGCTAAGTCTATTTTAAAAAATATATAAATTACTTAATTGAGAGTTACAGAATCTATCACCAATATATAAATTACTTAATTGAGAGTTACAGAATCTATCTCTTCATTTTCTATAAAAATGTTAGCCTTAATTTAAACAATTTTCATTTACATGGTACTTTTTCAGAATGAATTTACCATGTTAATTGAGGATTATGTGTATATTATCATAATAAATGTAATGAACAGGAAACTATAAATATCTAGAATTATGAATTATTAAATTTAAATATTCATTATTTTCATTCTGTTTGATGAGTGATCTGCTAAAGTAGAACTCCAGAGATATTCCCATCTGGATGCTTTGGAGTGCTGTTATTTAAAAAAATAATAATGTTTTTTAGATTGAAAATTTAAATTTTTATGAACTAAAAAAGAATTATAAATATTTCTATCAATTTTTAATATTAATTTTAACTTTATTATAAAAAGAGTATAAATCAAACAGATATTTTTATTCAAATTATAATATATTTTAAAAAATATCAAAACAAATTTGATTTAAAAAATAAATATCCCTTTTTATTAATTCATATTTATTGAAAAAATTATAATTATAAAGATAATCAAAATTAGATTGTTATTTTATTTGTATGAAAACTATTTTGTTATTTATTGTTTTAGATATCAAGAATGGCAAAATCAGAATCGAATTCTTGTACGTCATAGATCAGATACATCATATGATCGTGATCGTCCATCTTTCTCAAAAAGTATTCAAACAAAAGACTTCAGCAGCAAGAAATGTAGAGAGTTAGAACCTTTAACATTAGAATATCGATCAATGTACCAATTTGTACCTCAACAAACTCACTTACAAAATAATTTATCACATAGAGACCAATCCAATATTGCTGAAATGCCAGCTGACAACATTGATGGACAACAATCTAGTGATTCTCATGATTCTCATGGCCTTTTAAAATTATCTCATGAACCCAATTCTTCATCTCAGTTGCATTCAACTGATCAATCTGCAATTAGTCCAGGTGAATTTTTAAAATATATGATATATACAAGTAATTATATATTGTATTATTATTATTTTCATATAATTTTATATTTTCTTTTATATATAATATAATTTTAAAATTAATTTATAAACAAATACAAAGCATTTAATGCAGATACAATAGTCCTCTATTTATACAATTTCAGAGATACATGAGATGCCTAAGTCATTTTATTTGTGTTGAATTTCCATAAAACACAAATAAAAAAAATTTATTAAACAAAAATACACTTCTTCAATTTTTTTATAAAAATATCACTTATGGCCTTAAATTTTCTTATCTATGCTTAAAGTATGCTCATAAATTTCATTTAGTCATTTTATTTATTAATACACAAATTTGTATGTATTGAATTAAAGCATTGTTGGACTTTGCAGTTTTCAACTTATGCAAAAATATTTGAACCCAAATTAACCATATAAATTGGGGACCTATTGTATATTAATATAATTAAATAAATAGCAATTTAAATCACTTTGGATTTTTCAAAGTGCAATGATGTTTAAAACCTGATCAGTATTATTTTTGCATTTAAAAAAGCACTTAGTGTTTTTTAAAACAAAACTAGATATATTTGTTTTAATGTAATATCAATCATATATTTTTTTTATCGTCTTTTATATTGATTGATTTTCTTCTATCATTTTTATTCAAATTTTATTTATGACAAATGCATTCATCTAGTTTATTATCAGATCAATCTGTATATCACATTTTTAAATGTGTTGTATATAGGATGAAATTTTCACTAGAATAGCATAAATGACAAATAAATCATTAGGAAAAAAATTAGGGAAAACTTTTTTAGATACTGGTAATTGTTTCTTAAAAATACGATATTGTATAATTTTTTAATATAATTATTCTAAAGTTTGATCTATTGTCTTATGGAGATATTGTTTATTTTTCATATGATACAATCATTTGAACATAATAACAAATTGCAAAAATCCATTTCACTGAAGTATTTATGTAACAAGTTTTTTGATTGCTGAGATAATTTTTTTATTATTGAATTTTAATAAATTTTGAGTTTAGCATTATTAATATATACTGTAATTCAGAAATTACTCATTATCAATCAAACTGTGCTTCTAATCATTTACAGTTAAGGTTTCTATTTGATTTTACAAAATTTGATATTATTTTTAATGAATAATTTGTCTGATATATAAGTATGAGTATTGTACTTAACAGGACTCAAGTTTGGTTTATTGCACTATATGTTCAAGGTTTTTTGAGTCTTGTATGTTATCAGGTGCAAATATCAAACTTCTAAGAAGAAAAATTTAAATATTACATATAATTAAATTTAAATATTGTTGTACCATTAACATATTTAAAATTAATGATTTAATTTTAAAATGCACATTATTTTGAATTAACCTCAAAAACATTCATTATTATAATGATCATTTAAGTTTAGCTAAATTATAAAATTAATTATGACAAGAATGTAGATTACATGTAATTAGGTCACTCTTAAATACATTCTGCAATAAAGTTTATGAGAGCATCTTATCCTGGAATATAAAATTCATTCTAGTGGATTACTCAAATAGAAATATTTTGCTATATTTAAAGTTTTAAAATACATTAATAAGAATGAATTACTTAATATTTTAATTTGCACAGATTCAAAACCTGCAATTAGTATTTTGGTCAAACCTTCATTAAAGTCTAAATTGTTCTTCAGTATGTTTCAACTGTTCTAGCAATGTTTAATTAATAACACTATCCAATTATGTTGGATTGAGGATTATTCTTGTGCTAGGAATAATTTTTTAATATAATTAAAAATATTAATTTAATTTTGGCTGATCTCCTTGCCTCTCACACATATTTGAACAGTGACATTGTGAATGTTTCTCCTTCAATGAATTTTGTATTGCTGTTACCTGTGATGAATCTCCATCAAAAATTGGAATAACATTTACTTCACAGATCAAAAGATTTAACAATCCACTTATTTTTCTCATAAATTATGATAGGCTAAAAAAATTTAATATATTTAAATAATATCTTAACATAACTTTTAACAGAAAATAGTAAATTTAACAGTTATCTTCATAGTTTCAAAATTATTGTTAATCCCAATTGTAATGACAAAACTAATCCATACATTTTGTTCAATTGTTCTATATTTAACATTTGGAGGAGAAAACTCATCCTTATTTTATATTTTAGTATTATTACCTAGTATAGAACTTCATAATTTAATTGATGACCCCATTTTTCAGTCTTGCGTCAATGATTCAATCAATCTTTGTGACCTACAAACTACTAAATATCATTTTGTTATTGGGTTTAGTATTGTTTTTATTTTTTTGCCTTATTAGTTGCTACAGAACATTTTTCACTGGCTTCCAGTGAATTCAGCAGCTTATCTACTCACTATCACTTTGATTTGCAAAATTATAGAACATAGGAAACTAGATACTAAACTTGATTATTTTATTTTTCTTAAAAACTTTGATATTGTTGTAAAGAGAATCTTTGACTTATGACCACTTATACTTATGATGGTAATGCAATCAGTAAATTCTAATTAAATAATTAAATTATTTATTTAGAATTTACTGATTGCATTATTTTATTATTAATTAATTAAATTTTTTAATTAATTAATAATAAAATATTAAATTATCTAATTCTCTAAAATAATTAGTCAATGTAATTTTATAGATTTGAATTCCCGATTAAATAATGTGATATATAGATAATATCCTTTTTTGTGTTTGGTCTTTAAAGAAGGAGTAACAAAGGAGGAGATTTTGTGGTGACTAACAAGCAACTAAACTGAAAATAGGAAAAGACAATACAGATAGTCCTCAACTTATGTAAGAAACATAAGTTGAGGACTATCTGTATTGTCTTGTATAGAACCCATAAATTTTGGGCATTTCTGACTTCCAACTAAATTCAACTTATGATGGGTTTGATTTAAACCTGTCATAAGTTGAATTTAGTTGGAAGTCAGAAATGCCCAAAATTTATGGATTTCTTACATAAGTTGAGGACTATCTGTATTGTCTTATCCTATTTTCAAATTAGTTGCTTGTTAGTCACCACAAAATCTCCTTCTTTGTTACTCCTTCTTTGCAATCTTCTCTCTTGGGCTTTACAATTTGCCCAGTTGCAGTCAGTCAATTTGATTCTGGGAATTTATAGAATTCTGCAAGCTGGGCTTCATGATTGGTTTCCTTTGTTTTTGCTCATTTTACCTTCTTTTCTAAGCTTCAGGAATTTAGATTGTTCTTTTGTTATGGTTTTTTTCTTTTGGTTTTACTGCAGCTTGCAGAATGTTTTTGTTGTTTTAGTTAATGATTTTCTTGTGTATTTGAGTTTGGTTGTCTTGATTAGTTTGTTTTTTCTTGTGACTCTTTCTTATTTCCTTTGTTTTTGGTTGCTCAGGTTTACTTCTTGTTGATATTCCTTGTTCTATATCATGTTTTGTTTGTATTGGTGTTTTGCACATTTGCTTGTTAATCCTTTTTGTTTTTGTGGTGTGCTGTTTTGTTGTCTTCTTCTTTCAAGCTGTCTGTTTCTTTCTTCCCTTTTCTCTGTCTTTGTATTACCTATATCTTGTGTGCATATTTTATTGGCAGCTAAGAATTATACTTCTAATGATGCATTTAGGCATTTTTTTTTGGCTTCCCATATTTGGACTGCAATTTAATATCACTCAGTTGGTATATCTAGTGATGAAAGCTTCTAATGTGAGTAGATATTATTTAACCATGCATGATATTTCTAGAATTATTACAGTAGTTAATATAAAATCTACATGATAAATTTCAAGAATTTAATGCGATTTCGAGTTTTTCGTATTAATGGTATCATCATTTCAGTATTCTAATTTCTTTTTGCTGCTCTAGCAACATTAGAATAGTTTTTTCTGTTTTTTGTGCCTCTCTCTAACCTTAGCTTTTGTAGAGGCTGTAAACTAGCAAGATTAGTTTGGATTTACTAACTCTCTTTTCTATCTTTTTTTTTTCTCCTTACTCTGTTTATTGTGCAACTGTTAATATAAAATGTGCATGTTTTCAAATAGCACATTTCATCATACACAATAAAGAATATTACTTAACATAAAACATGTAAATAATTCTAAATCCACTGTAGGACATAATAAAACATTGTTTTTACATATTGAACCCTTTGATATTTTTCAAATATGGGAAAAAGTTCCTCATTATGTAGACTGTTTTCTTGCAAAGAAAAATCTTGAAAGCACTAAATTTTTGTTATTCTTTAGTTTCAATCAGAATACTAACTCTTTGTTTTTTTATGTTCAAACATAATAGAAATATGCAAACAGCTTCATTAATTTTACCATATATCTGCAAGTCCCTATCATGTGAATATACAACTGTTTGTTCTGAGGTGGTGAAAAGCAATAGAGAATAATGACAATTATAGAGAAAAAATAGATATATTGATTAGGATTATTAATCTATCTCTGTAAAATATAAAAACTGGTAAAATAAAATCTGTTTTAAAAGAATTATGGAGCATTATTTTTGGAATGATAAGATACAATATTTGCTTGCTTTTATGAATGCATTATCTCTAACTTCATTCCTATTCTAATATTTAATTTCTTGCATACTGCTTCCATGCTTTGCTGACTTCTTTCAAATATAACTCATTGATAATGATATTTCTTTATTTATAGCCAAAAATTTTACATTTCTGTGTAACTATTTCTTTTCTCTATTTATACTCTTAATAATTTTTTCTTTTCTTTACAATATTTCCACATCACAAACCTCACTTTTTGCAATAATGCAGGGCCAAACAAGACAGTTTTGACATTTTATGTTTCTTGATTTAATGATAAAATATCTTGATGTATAATAATTGCTCATTAGTATTCAAAATAAATAATTAATCTAGAAATCATTTTTGAAAACAAAATTCACAGAATTTAGTGAAATTTATTTCATATATTAAATTTAGCATAATAAATCCAGAGATGATTATGGAAATGGTTCTTTAAGTAGATAAATTATTATTTATGATGAAGATTTAATTGCAGAAACTGGTTTATGTTTAAGAGTACAAACTCATGTAAATAAAAAAACTTTTAAAATTAGTAAGATGCAAGTCTTTTAATGCTCTGAAAATATATGTAAAAAGCATCTTTTTTCAATAAAATTCATCCATAATGTCTCATACATGTTTAATGGATGCAATAAAGCGAAAAGCCATAGAAAGGCTGGAAATAGATCAATTTGTAGGTCAGTGGGTCAAAAGACTTGAATATTTTACTCAATAATAGTTTGAAGATTATGGCAATAATTTTAGGAAACCAGTGAATTATCAAAAAGAGCTGGTTAAGATTTCCCAAGGATTATTACAGCTCATTAACAGGAACAGGAAAACAAAGGGATAGAAAGCTGTACTCATAGGTTTAGTCTTGGAAACAGAAAAGAAGTAAGAAGTAGAAAGGAAAGTATGAGAAAAGTTAAAAGGATTCTATCAGAAGAAGTGTGATAGATCACTAGAGAAAGGAGAGGACACATCCATCACCATTTTTTATATAAAATCAGATTACAATTTACAATTAATACAATTATACAGTTTGTATAACATTTGAAAATTAATAATAACACATGAATAAATATAATAAGGTTAAAAACAATATCAAGAAGGTATTACAATAATAATAATGAGTAAATAATGTAACAATAGAAGTAAAATGAATAAATAACAATAAAATATAATTAGTAACAACAATTTTTTTTAACAAATTGAGAATATAAGCAAAGAAATAAAATAACAAGGATTGAAATTAAATAATTTTAAATGGCACCAAAAGAAATTAGAAGTCTTATCTTCACGTATTGATGCCAAAAGTTAGGTTATCCTCCACCTTAATGTATTTTATTCTATTTGTTGTTTTGCTATTCAGTTGAAGTTCATCTTGTTTAAGCTGTGTTAAAGTTTGGTATTAAGGCACCAGTTTTGTTTAGATATTTATTTTTTTTAGTATTATATGCGAAACTTGATAATAATAATTATCCTATAAATTTCTCGGATAATGTTAAGATTATGACTATATCATATGTTTACTTTAGGATCAGTTATCCTACCACTTACTATAGACCATATAATTATTTTTTATCATCTCTTAAAGAATTTTCTAGATTTAAGTTAAGAATTAATTTTGAAACGTTTGAAGTTATTCAAAATAACAACGTGTTACCTATAGTTAAGTGTAAAAATGAAAACCAAATATTTGATCAGGATTATTTTAAATGTAAAAGAAATTTAATTGCAAAAAACTTAAAATATTGTAAATTTCATAAAAAATGTCTAAAACTGTATAATAATCATTATAATATCAAAGAAAAATTTCATAATTTAGGGAAAGATTTTGTTAAACAAGTAAATTCTGTAATGTATTCCCAAAATGTTCCTATTTTTATTTTTAAAGCTAAAATATTTACTAAAACTTCAAATACGAATTCCTTTTTAAAATTTAATAATAGAACAAAACAAAAGGGGAGCTACAGGCATTTGTCAAATCCATTCAGAAAATTTAGTAAGTCTGATATGAATAATCAAGATTTATTTTGTAAAAACAAATTTATTAGTTATGGTGATTATTTCGGAGATGAACCTTCTCAATTCGATTTTAGTAATTTTAGTAATAGCTGTAAAAATTCACCTAATATTCTAGCAAATGATATTAGTCTAGGAGTTCTTTCTAGTAGTGAAAAGCAGGACTCTTCTAGGTTTAAGATAGATCCCTAGTATCCAACAATTAATTTCTAAATATTCTAAAATTTTTGCCTCCTCTAAATTTGATATCACATCCCTTAAAATAGATCCTCCAAGAATCAAATTAAACAACAGAAATCCAGTTCATTTGAGACCGTATCAAGCCTCTTTTCATGATACTATTGAAATAAATAATCAAGTCTCAGAATTATTGCGACATGGACTTTTAGAACCTTCATCATCACCTTGGGCTTTCCCAGTGACTTTGGTAAAGAAAAAAGATGATGACGCATCATTAAAGACAAGATTGGTTTGTGATTTTTGTTAATTAATTGCCATTTTGAGACCTGATCATCATCTTATTCCTAGAATTGATGATCTTCTTGACAAACTTGTCTCTGCCAAAGTCTTTTCAACTATCAGTATTTCTAATGCATTCTGGCATATTCCAATTCATCCCAAAGATAGAGATATTCTTTCAATAGTTACTGTAGAAGCACGATATCATTGGACAGTACTTCCTTTTGGTTTATCTGTTAGTCCTAATATTTTTGAAAGAATTTTAAACACTATTTTGTAGAAATATAAACTTCCCTTTCTTATTCATTATTTTGATGATATTATCATATTTTCTGATAATGTTCAGGAACATATCGATCATATTGAGAAGTTTTTTCAAATATGCCAACAAGAAGGTCTTAAATTGAAATTATCCAAATGTCAGTTAGAGAAAAGATAAATTATTTAGGATTTGAAGTTTCTCCAGGTCATTATTCACCATCTATAGCTAACATAGAGGTAATTGAGGCTCTACCTATTCCAAAAAATATTAAACAACTATTCCTAGAAACTGATCGTTTCTAGGAAGTGTTACTATATGTCAGAGGTGGCCAACTTGTTTGTCATTAAGATCAACTTTATATGTTAACAATGAGTTCGTGATCTACCTTTGAAATTCTTTGTTTAAAGTGAGAGTAGAGATAGGAGCCCAAAACGACATTAGCCCAAAACGAGATATCCGGCAGTGGCGACGGTTTTTTCCTTTTACTTTACTCATAAATCTCAAACACAATACTTCACTTCAACTCTCACGACTGTCAATTCATAGGCGCTATGTTGGCATTGTCAGGGAATTTAGAATTTTGTCTAAATGCTCTGCTGCTAACAGCTATTCTGTTTTGGACCATACTCAGCAATAAAGCAAAATTTTGGCTTTAGCTGTCTAGAGAAGGCACTGTGCAGTAAGAGAGTCATCCGATAACTTATCAAGATCGACTACAAATCGTCCCGCGATCGACCTGTTGGCTGCCCCTGCTATATATCAAAGATTTGTGCCAAACTTTGCAGAAATTCAACATCCTTTAAATCAATTATTAAAGAAAAATACACCATTTGTTTGGACTGATGCATGTCAAGATTCCTATGATAAATTAAAAAAGGCATTAATATCAAAACCAATCTTAAGAATGTTTAACCCAGAGCTACCATGTCATCTTTTTTTTTTGTGATGTGAGTTCTATAGAAATAGGAGGAATTTTAAAACAACAATATCCAAATGGAGATTTACATCCAATAGGATTCTATAGTCGTACATTGAAAAAATATGAGATCAATTGGACTATTATTGAAAGAGAATGCATTTCATTATTAGATTCAATCCAAAAATTTCATGTTTATCTCCACCATCGTCATTTTACAGTGCATACTGACCATGCAGCACTCCAATGGTTGAAATCTGTAGCAAATCCTACAGGTCGATTGTTTTGATTGTCATTAAGACTTTCTCAATATTCATTTACCATTAAGCATATAAAGGGAAATGCTAACTGTGAAGCAGATCTCCTTTCAAGAAATCCAATTAATGTGAACTTTTTAACAGCTCAAGAATTGATTAATGCTCAGCACGATTCTCTTCTTGAAAATAAGAAATTTTTCAAAGATCGAGATAATTTGATTTATACGAAGCGTAAAGGAATTCGAAAAATAGTTGTTCCACAATCGCTTAGAAAAGAATTAGTTCTTAGAGCTCATAGAAAGCATGGGCATACTGGAATAACACAGACTATTAAATTATTATCTCCACAGTATTATTGGCCAAACATTATCCAAGATATTAAAACTATAATTAAAGCCTGTCATACTTGTCAAGTAGTTAAGAAACCTACCCACCCAACGCTAGGACCATTGGGTAGCTTACCGGAAGCTAAAGCACCATTTGATTTAATTTCAATTGATACAGTTTCGGGCTTAAGTCAATACGGCTCAACAAAATCATGTCTTCATATAGCTGTGGATCATCATTCTAGATTTGCATGGGCGTTTCCTTCTAAATCAACTTCAATTAATTCATATATTCAATGTCTTAATAAAATATTTGAAACTGGAAAGCCTAAACAAATACTTACAGACCGAGCACCAGCTTTCACTTCGCAAAGGTTTCGAAAATATTTATTTAAACAAGGTGTTAAACCGCTTTTGACCTCGAGTTCCAACCCTTCAACAAATGGTCTCAATGAAAGATTAAATTCCACCATCATAGAAAAGTTAAGATTGCTTTATCATGAAAATTCTAAAGTACCATGGACAAAGCATATTAAAACAGTTTTAGATCAATATAATTCAACTCCTCATACTGTTACCAATTTTCCCCCACAATATCTAATGTTTGGTATATTACCTGCTGATTTAAATATCCATAATAATTGTTATCCACCAGTGGAAAAAGCCAGAGAAATAGCCTTTCAAAGAACTCAAATACAGCACCAAAGAGATGCAAATATTCATGATCAAAAACATCCACCTCATGATTTTCAAATTGGTGATAAAGTAATGGTAAGAAGATTTTATCATCCAAATATAGGAAAACTTGCTTCTGCTTACATAGGACCTTTTACTATATCTATTCTCAGTCCTCAAAATATTGAGATAGATCGACCTAATCAAATTACTGGCAAACATACCGAAGTTATTCATGTTAATAAATTAAAACATTATTATGAAAATATCAACGCTTCAACTAATTTTCACTGTGATTTTAATATATCAGCTTCTAACTTATCTCCCTTAGCTCCGCCATTTATTCCATGTGATAATATGAAAAATAGCACTTCAAAAAATTATTCTATCAATAGCATAAATAACCAAACATTACCTCAAAATAATCATATTATAAATCATACGTTGGCTGCTTTTTTGGCTAATAAAAGTCCATTTTTTTGTTTCCTTCTATTCCTGTGTGTCCTTTTATCCATTGGAATGTTATATTTTTATCTTCAGGGATGGATAATAACATTTCATGTATTTATATTTATAAGAAGTATATATTATATTTCTTGAACTATATAATATTTACTCTTAGGATTATTAATAATTTGTAAGGCTACTTTTCTGTCAGTGAAAATTTTATTCATAAGTAATCAAAATAAATTCAGTAAGTACAGCTCATTAACAATGAGATTCTTTAAAACATTGTATAAATTAACAAAATAATCCTAATCAAGCCAAACTTCCCCTAGCAGTTTATTTTTGAATAACTGCCAAATTAAATTATTCAAAAATTTTTGATAATTTGGCAGTTATCAAAAATAAACCGCTAGGGGAAGTTTGGCTTGATTAAGATTATTTGGATTGCATTAAATCCCCTTAGTAAATGTTGATTTATAAATTAACAAAAAATTGCATATATTACTATTATTATCTCTCTATAATAAAATGTAAATTAATAAAGATTCTTTTTACTAAGAGTTTTTTTTCAAAATGTACAAGTTATATCAAAGATGTTCAACAAATAATAAAATTATTACTAATGATATTGTTTAAACAGTTTTAAATATTTTATGCATTGAAATAAATAAATAATTTATTATAATTAAGAATATACATTTTGAAAATATAAAATAAAAGATTTAAAATAAAAATTTAAAATCAAAGAGACAATCAAAAAGATATATGAATATTTTTTTAATTATCAAAATTTTAAATGTATTCTATTATCAGTTTATTAATGATAATAAATTGTAATTTCAGCTTCATACAGATTAGAAGAGCTGCAACAATCATTATTAGCAATGTCTGCCCCATCCTATCCACCTCCTCAACCCCCACAACCATATGCTCAAAGTACTCCAAATCAAGTAAGAATTTATAAACTTTCATCAGCTGTTCTGAACATGTTCATATATTCATTTTTTATTAATATTCTTATTATACATCATATACTTACAGGAGTACTTAATATTCATAGTATTGAAACAAATTAAATTATAAAAAGAAAACTTTTTAAAGAAATAGGAAATCTTTTCAAATAAATAGCTAAAGTTTAATTTTGAACTTTTAATTTATAGCAACAGTTTTTTGATTGTTTATTAGAAAATTCATGTAATTTTCGAAATATATACAAGCAAGGTTTAGTTTCAAAGATGATAATCAGTTAAATTTATTATAAATTTTTATTTATCTCTCTTAATATATGAAATACTTTAGTAAAATATTCAGAGGGAATTTATAATTCTATAACTTTTAGTCTAATTAATATTTTCATTTAATTAAACTATACTAAAAGTTGGACATCTGAAGAATATCAGGAATTCTAAAAATTAAGAAATAAAAATATTTAAATTTTTAATATATTAAATGTACTGTAATATATTGTTTTTGTCTGTTTTGAAGTTTTATTTGATAAAGTGCATAATTAGTTTATAATAAAAATTCAAACGAATTTCGCATCGAAACTTAGCAGATGTAATGATGTTTAAAGTTTTTTTTTTTTCTGTAATTTTAAACATGGCCTTGGACTTATGAAACTTAAAACATTCCTAAGCATAGAAATTGATTACATTTGGGTAGTGCCGCCATCTGTTATCAATAATCGGCTGTAAGTTGGTTTCAATTTGTAATTTATTTTAAAATGGCGATAAAAAAAATAACTTGACATTTGAAATTCGCGCAGAAATAATATATTGTACTATTAATGGCAACGAAAATAATATAATAATAGAAAAAATTGAACAAGATGATGATTAGGAAATAAATTATAAATGGCGCTGCGATCGCGATTGTGTCTGGCAAATAGAAGAAGCGGGTTTGGGAGTGAAGATCGTCTGGCGGATGGCGATGGTCAAGTGGAAAATTGTTTCAGAATAAGAAAAGAAGAAAAAAAATATCCGGTTATTTTTAAACTTATATAAACGAACGATAAATCAAAGTATAAAACAATGAGCCATGCGAGATATGAAGTGCCGCCTGAACTGACCAATTTGCTTTTGGATTTTACTGTTAACGTTCTGTTGGAAAGACCAAGCGACATTTTAGAATATGCTGCCAATTATTTCAATCAGCTTCGAGAAGAAAGAGCTACTCGTTCTTTGGTACCTTCAGTCAGCGATAGCGAAGATTATGAAGATGAACCCATGCCAGGTAAATATTTATTTATTTAAATTTTCAACATACTATATTTCTCGCCGTCATCCGCGCGTCTATCCCGCAGAAAATAGCAGACGACGAAACTGATTTCCCCCGTCGGTCTTTTTTTTTGTTCAGATATTATTTAAAAATTGCATGTTTCATATTTATTTCCAGTTAATAAATGATTTATTTGAATTATAAAGTCAAACAGTTACCGTAACGCGTAAAAATTATATATTCCACTGGAAATTCAGTTTAAATTTTTTTTTAAAGTTTGAACTTGTTGATTAACGTTCGACGTGTTAAAAATTGCTTCCAATATAATGAAGTGTTTAAAAAATAATTGTTAGTTACTATAGATATTTATTAAAGAAATGTGGGAGAACGTCAATTTTTGCGACATTTCTCTCGTGATTATTTTATTTAGATAATTATTACGATTTTAAATATGATTAATAATAATGCAACAATACGAAATCTTTATAAAACTATTTTTAAAATTGAAATTTTTTTAAATTTAAAATATTGAATGATTTAGCGTGTAAATGTTTCATAGTCAATTTTCCTTTAAAAAAAAAAAAAATTGAGACTGGTGCACGTGTGTGTTGTGTGTGTTATCAATAACACACATGGCCCCTATGACTTTTGCCTCTTCAGAATGAATTATTCATTAATAACTTTGCCACTTCACTTATGTTTATACTGATAAGCTATGTATTGTCACGTTACTTGTGTGGGACGATTGATGAATTACCGCATTTTTCACTTTATATCGATTCTGTACTAGATTTAAAAATTATTTTTCGTTTATATACAATTATTTTGTTGCAATTATTATGAAGTTCCTCTTCATTACTTGTAAAATAACCGAATAAAGAATTCGGAAGCTATGAATTATTCTATAATTTGATTTGGAGAATAGAAAAAACTAAATAGATTGCTTCTAGCTTTTATCATCATTATTATTATTACCTTTGGTTTTTTTTTTTTGCGTTGTTTTCTTTTAAATAATTATTAAATGGTAATGATTTTTATGTTAATAATTAAAGATGTTAATGACAATAGCATCTTTATAATAATAATAGAAAGATAGTTTGCTGTCAGTTTATAATCGTAATTCTTGTATTATAAATTTAATTTTTACTATTCTTTAAATATTTATAATTTATTAATACTGTAAATTGCTTGGAAATGCTTTTTTCCTCCAATTTTATATAATATAGATTTCATATTTTTAATATGCATATTCCTGATATACTGTATTCTATTTTTGTCTCTTCGGTTAATCTATTTTTTTGCTTTTTTTTTTTGTTTCAACATAAAGTAAGCATTAAATAAAAATGATAATGTAAGACAAGGTATATCTATATGTTATACTAAGAAAGATTTATAGCAGAATTGTAAGTCAGGAGTAAGCGACAATGCAAATAAACAACTTGCGAAAACAGCCTTTTAACATTTACATTATTTCCTATTAATGATGATAAGTGAAAAAGTTTGCTATTCTGAAAGATTTTTCCATGTTGAAAAATAACATACACAAAAAGCATTAATAAGGATTGATATATAATGTTTAATTCTCCATGGTTAGTGAATTATATAACTATTAAACTAGTATACGATTTTTATTTTATATCGTTATTCTGTAAGTTGAAATGATCAATGGTGACATTCGCCAATTTAAAGAATGGAGTTGACAAGTGGCTGTTGTCATGGTAACATGATTCCTGACAAAACGCTTGTTGTTTAAGATCACTTAAATCAGTAATGAGAAGAGAAAACACGAATTCATTCGATGGTGTGCATTTCCGTTTAAGTGTAAAAAATATCTGTAACACTACAAACTAAAAGTAATAAACAACTAAAAAAATTCAATTATTTTAGTTTAGGGATAATAAATATTTATTTTTAAACAAGCATTATTTCATAAAAGAACAATGATATGCTCACAATATTAAAAGTTTAAGATAGATAAATATGTCTTCTGAAATGCTATTTAAAGAATTTTTCTTCGTTTTCCTCCTCTTCGCTGGGATGGAGATGCTGTTTCCGTTGCTATGCCAACCTATGTCATGTTGTCAATAGATGCTGTAATAAGACACGTTGTCAAGGTAGTCTGACATTCTCTTGTTGAAGAGATGGAAACAATTATGAAGTCATCGTTCAAAAAGCATTTACAGCATGCTTGATCAGTTATTTTTCATATATTACCATTTAAATATACATAATCAATAAAAAAAGCTAAAAAATTTAATTTGAAAGAAAATGTATATTCGCATTAAAAAATGGTACATTTATTCAAAACGTTTCTATAAAGAATCACTAAAGATTTACCGAAAGTCTAATATTATTTGATAAAATTAATACGCTTTTTTCATACTAACATAGAATAATCAAGTTTTAAAAAGCTTTTTCTTTTAGGAAAAGTACGTTCTAGTATTTCTTATATATTTCCTGTTTTGCCATCAACGGTGCAATTACGTGATCTCGACTTAGAAGATGGTTAAGATTTTTATATACTCTACACACTTTATCTGAATATATACATATGAAAGATTGATATATGTAGGTAATAAAATCTCATGAATTTTCAATGCAATATGCTTATTTGGAATAGTGCCAAAAGTTCACATTTTATTATTAATAATAATAATAATAATTAAAAAAAGTGTTAAACATTCTTTTTATTCTTCTTGAGACACTTTACTTTGAAACTATAGTAATTTATAAAATTATATATATTACAATGAGTTTATAAAATAAGAACAACTTTTTTAAATGTTATTTATATATTTTTTTCTATTTTCATTCATAAAATTATATCTTCTGTATACAGAAATATGGCATCTTTAATTTTAGCCTCGTAGCTACTAATGATGTAATACTAGCCTCGCATGTGGATTGACCCACCGCAGGAAATCTTATTAACCCGTTCAGTTTGTATACAATACTGTACTATAGACTTGCGAGAGTAGTAATGTAATGAGAGTATGATAAATATACTGTACTTTTATGGTTTTCTTTTTTGTTCGAAATTTTTAAAGTAACAATTACAGAAAAATCTTTTTTCACCTTTCTTTCTTTCTGAAAATGGAAGTGATTGGATTAAAGACGAATCGTTCGTTCTCCTTCATCAACAAATATTTGTCATCCGATTCTATTCCATCCGGAACGTATGTATTGAAGCCAGGCATGTTTCTGAAGATTTACGTCATACATCACCGTTTGTTGGTATCCATGACAACTGGATATATGGTTGGGATAAAGAACGTGATTGTAAATGCCTTTAATCAGAAATTTTCTCTCCTTTTCTGGTGGGTGGGTGGGTGGTTTGTCTGTCTGTCTCTCAAAACATTTAACTGTCTTGCTCTATTTGATTTGTCACTACTACGTTATTATTTTACTGTTCTTATTACTATATTTCATTCGTGCATAAAATACTTGATAGTAATTTAAATAAATGGAATAATGAATAAGTAACTTATATCTCATATTTTGAAATCTTTTAATGTTATTATTTTAAAAGTGAATAAATAGTATGTATATTAAAGATAGACGCGTCATCATTAAAATGCATCTCTATTTTAAGAGCTAATTTAGTTTTAGAATGCATTTTCACTCTCTTGGAACGTTGATTATGTTTCTTCATCATAATCATTGAGAAATAACATACTAAGCATCGCGACCTTTCTATGACGCAGTAAATGTCACGGGTTATTTTCCCATACTCATTAGTACTCACAAAATGATTGAATATTATTCCACGTTCTAATTTCATACTCTGTAGTGAGATGAATTTTTTATTCCCTTACATATATGTTTGTGACATTAAAACCTTAATAAATCTTGATTATGTGCAAGCGAATTAACATTCTTGTTTTCGTCAAAAAAATTCACCTGAATCCATTAAAAAACATAGAACTTATATTTTAAATATCTACAAACCTAATTTTTATGGGAAAAGTCTATAAAAATATACATATATGTGTAAAAGTATATCATCTTTTGTTTAATTAAGAATAAGAATTTTTTAATAACAGATGCTAATTTGTTAGAATCATTTATAATATTTAATTACAGCATATTATATAATATCCTCTTCCTAGTGCAGTATCTTTTATATTTACTTTCGCTGTTCAAATAATTTTATACGAGAGTTCTAATAGTAAATATAATTAAATGAATTACAGACTTTGTCTCGTTTCAATTGTTAATACAGTAAAGTTAAAAGAAAAATTCAAATTCTTTTGTTTATTATCTAACACGTTGGTAGATAATTACGAGCTTCGATTTTAAAAGTTTGGTTTTATATCTAATAATCGAAGAGAGATCAGTTCAATTAAGAGTGAAAATTTAATTGTTACAATTTGAAAATCATTTTCATAAGTTTTTTCATGTGGAAACATAGAAAACGTGTTCAATAAAATTAATTTTAATATAGTATATAGTACTCGTTATTTTCAATTTAAATGAAAGTAAAGGGAATATGTTATTCTAAGCGCATAACCGGATAAAAATATTTAATTTTGTATTCATTAGAAGTATTTATTTTTATATATCGTCCTTTTCCTGTAAATGTTAGAATACCATTAACATAATTATTAATATTAAAATAAAAACAACGATAATCTTTTTTCCAGCTCTTTTATTCAAAATATGTAAAATGTAAGTACGTCTTACATTGCTTATTTTATATTCTTAAGATAAATATTTGAAGAGATTTTATTATTATTTTTTTCCTGAATGAGAATTTTTCTGATTCACTTCTTATTGTCGATATAATTCAAAAAAAGATAGATTGTTATTGAAAGTAATATGATATAATATATAGTCTATATTTTCTGTATTTTTATAAATATAGCATAGTATACAGGATAGACTAATGTTTGTACTTAATTTTTTATTGGTTGAATTGTATATTTTACGTATTATATTTTATAAGACCATTTGAATGAATAAATATATTTATTTTTTCCTCTATGGTTTCAAATTTTATATGCTGGAAAAATTTTTCTAACATTTTTATGAAATAATATATAGTAGGCATACTGTATTATATTTTAATTAATATGCCTATTCTTTCATAATTTGTTAAATAGTTTAATATTTTAATTCATAAGTAAAGTGTAATTGATTTTACAATTTTATACAAATTACATAACTAATAACACATTTTTTAAATCAATCTTTTATAAATCCGTATTCTGTAAATTCGATGATGATAACATAAGGTAAAATAATGATTTTTGCACTTTATAATAATTTATTTCTTCATTCACTCTTATTTTGCTTTGAGTTTTCAAAACATATGACTTGATTTGACTCGGCTGAATGATTCTAATGCATTTTCGAAATTATAAACAAGTATTTATCATATGAATAGGATAATCAGAATAAGTCAAAATAATTAAACGTTTTAATTATGGGCATTTTAAAATAAATAAAAGATTTTTATATTCATTACTGATATATTTACTATTCCTTCTTCATTATTTTTTAAAATCATATTGAATATTTTCTTTTCTTTCAATACTTCCGAATTTTATCTCATTGTTAATTTTCCAATCCATACAAAGAGAATATTGATCTGATATTCAGGTTCATTTCTGAAGAATCTAATGACCTTATTTTCTAGAGTTTCATTATTCAATTTGAAAATATTAATTACTGATCAGATTATTCATATATTCTAATAAAAGATTAAATGAAATTTCGAAATTGAAATGACAGTTAAAAATTTACATTAATTAATTCTAATTCGTATACGCTTATTTTATTACTTATCATGTATTCTCACTGATGCATTTAATGTATCTAATTCATTAATACTATACTAAATTTCAATATTTCCAAAGAAAATATTTACATTTTTAGTTGATTTAAATTTTTTCTAGAATTTTTTTCATAAATTAGGATGCATGTAGCCTTTAAAAAGTGATATCAAAATACAGTAGTATATTATGTAAAATCATTGATATATAAGAATTAAAATAATTAACTTCAATTTTAAAATAACCGTACGTTTGGTATATGTTAAGCCGATAAGGATTTAAATTCGTATTATATAATGGCATAACAATAACAATCCTCTTATGTCAATAGAATACAGTAATAAATTTTATTTCAAAATAAATTCGTTAGAATTTAAAATGGAATTCGTTCAGAGATTAAAATTACTTTTTCATTAAATAAGCATTATTAAAGTATTATAAATAAATAACATGATTAAATATGTATGTTAAATATCTGTGTAGTAGTAATCTAAAAAAAAAAAGTCATATCGAAGAGAATACATACTGTACATTTTTATTTGACATTTTCGATCTGTTTTGAAGATGTAAGCTACACTCTACATTAAATACAGATTTACAAATATTTTGAAATTTTTTAAAACATGAATTATATAATATCTAGTAGAAAAATCAATGAAATTTAACAATAAGATATGCAAAACAGTTTTATTTTTCATCTTATTGATTTTAAATTTTTTTTATAATTTAAATAAATAAGCTGTGAACAGAATGATGAATAAAATTATTATTTCCAAGAATATTTATTTAATTTATTAAAGAAATTAATACGTAAATGAATTTCCAAATCCACTGTCAATGATTTTTAATCTGTAAGAAGAAAAAATTTATTACTAATAAATACACTATTTTAGCAATCAGTCTATTAATTTTTGGAGATATGTAAACTTTGTAAGTAAAGCATTACATGAAATAGTTTTTTTTTTAAGTACGTGCTTAAATTCTTTCTTTAAAATGCAACATTTTAAATAAAAAACAAAAAGTACTTTTGGATTATGACATTTATTTCGAAAAGAAGTACAGTATTATAAATCAATCTTAATTATCTTAAAAAGATTTTATCATCTTTTTTTAAGATAATTAAAATATATATTTATGATAACATTAACGGCCGTATTCTCAACGACGAATTAATTCTCAGACCAAGATCACTCCTATTTTTCATACTCGCCATAACAAATTTCGTGAAGTAATCTCCATCTGTGAGAGGTTATTTAACTCCTCCCCGATAAAAGCGAGTTAAATAACTCCTGGTAGTTGAAGATTAATTCACGAAATTTGTTGTGACAAATACGAAAAATTAGGAATGATCTTGATCTGAGAATTAATTCGTCGTTGAGAATACGGCCGTAAGTGTGTTTAAAATAAGTTGGAATTATTCAAGACATTTATTTAAAGTATTTCAAATAATATGTTTACCTATTACCTTATTCTTGAGGATGAATATTATCGTCATTTATATCTATGTGGATATGATTATCTTCAAGTGATGATCTTATCGAAAGTTTTTTCGTGTTTAAATCTGGCATCGATTTTGACTCCTCCTGTTCTTCTTTTGAACTTATCTGTATTGAATCATTATCCATTTTCATTATTTTAAGGCTCTGTCGTCTTATTTCAATTTCGTCTCTTCCTACATTCTTTAAGCTTTTTTCAGATACTTTTAATTCTTGAAACTACAAAATTTATCACATGATAAACGGTTGTAACTTCTGTTTATATATTTTAAGAGTTACAAACCTTTTCCATTTTTTTAGGAAAATTTTCTAATGCCTTCTCAGTTTCTTTATTAAAAGTTGTAACAGTTTCTACAGTAGAAACTTCGTTTACTGCTTCATCCTATATGTGAAGAACGAACTGTTTTTAAAATGTTAACTTGTATTATGGAAAAGCCGTAAAATTTACGTTAATTACCTTTTCTTTGAGTTCTTTATAATCTTTCTTCTTAACACTGAAAATAATTCAAACAAGAATAGTTATAATAAAAAAAAAACCAATTGTTCCAAAAAATAATAAATTATACCTAATATTTTTAGTACACGCACTGCCCATCATTTACACAATACGTTTTCTCTTTTCTTCGCAATTTTGTTGCATTCTCAAGAATAACAAACGGTAAATGACTTTATTGCGTTTTATATCATTTTGTCTAATAATCTAATATAAATCAGATGTAATTTTGGCTATAGAGTTCATTTATTTTTAAAATTTTCGTTATTTTTTCTTTAATACAGTACCATTTTTTAACATTTATCAAAACGATGCCAATAAATTTTTAATAGCAACGCCATCTGTTGCATAAGATTTTCAATAATCAATGAAAATACTCTATTATATAATTAAAAAACCGATTCAAATTCTCATGAGATGTAAAAAGTGTATTGTATAAAGAAAGGCAACTTTAGTCACAAATATAATGACTATAAACACAAGAAAATACTCATATTCTACAAAATGTCACTTTGAAAAACATTTGCACATTTTTTGTTTAGTAATGTTTATACATTATATGTCAATCTTCAAAATCTTATCTTTAATTTAAGAGATATGAAAGAGTAGTTTTAAAAAGTTAGGTTTACAATTTTAAAATTCAGTAGATTTTGAACCTTTTTTAAGAAGCATTGAAGTCACAAATAATCTTTTTTTTTTGTAAAAAGAAAAGTTATTTGTGACTTTAATGCTTCTGAGATTCTTCATAAGATGTTGGAAAGATTATTCATGCAATTCTTTAAATTCCATCCATTTCAATCTCAGGCTTTTATCAACTTCCCTGGAAACGTATTTACTCAGCTATCCCGTCCCCCAAATAGGTTCGTGAACCCTCTATTCCGAAATATTCTTTATTCTATATGACATTTTCCTGAAAAAAATTGGTGGTATTGTAATCAGAATTTTTATCTTAATGGACTTTATTTCGAAATGTCATCCATACTAAATAAGGATGCAGAGTAAAAATACTGGGTAGAAATTGCATTTGAAATTCCCATAAAGATAACTTTCTTTTTTTTTAAGAAAATCTCTTTTATCATTGTGTTTTTCATAATAATCACAGCATATTTTGAATTTGCTACATGACATATTTGAAAATTCACATCAAATTTTATTTTAAATTTTGAAGTCGAAGGAGTTTCATTGTTCTAAATTAAAAAAATAAAATAAAAAAACTGATAATTTTTCAAAAATTTAAGATGCTTCTATCAGGAAACTAAGAACAAATACTTTTTTTCTCCTTCAATTTATTAACATGCTAATATATTTTACCTTATTTTTTGCAACTGATTTTTTTTATATCCATAATTACAATTTATAAAAATTTTAATTTTATTAGCGCTTAAAATTATTTTAACTGGATTTAACTATGTAACCATTTCTTTGTTAATTTTTTATTATGCAAAACCATTTTCTTCCGCACTCTCTTGTGAACATTGAACCTTTTGTCATCTGTTTGAATGAAGAATTCGAATAATGTGCGATTATAAATTTACCTGAATTGCATATCCGTTGACGTGGTTATGAAGAAGCTTCTTTAAAAGTAGTTCTGTCCATCTGACCACACCCAATATATTATTCTATAATTGTCAAATATTTTTGCTCGAGATTCAGATTCGCATTATGTCCAAAATATCTCGTTAATTCAAAGAAAATAGTCTATAGAGAAAAAGTTTCAGTCACGCTGGGTGTGGTTTAATGACATGATATGACCTGCTGCTTTTTATATTATAAAAAGTAATATCAGAATTTTATAAAATCATATATATATATATATATTGCGTTAAATATATTAATATATAAAACACATTAAATCGAGAAGATCATTTTTAAAAAAATGCATATTCAAAAGTTAATAGTAAATATCACAAAATCTTTAAGTTAATGTGTACAAAAATATGTTGTTCAGATGGATAAAATATTTTTTCAATGTTCCATGTGCATGTCTTCACATCAATAACACATTTTAAGAAATAAATAAATGCACTTTGCTGTTATCGATTGAACTGTTTCATGTAAAAGTTAAGAGTCTATTATCTCTTTATTTTAAAGTAAAATACAATAATTTTCTAACAAACTCTTTTATGTCTAATTTTTCTTCTTTATATTCTATGGAATTTATTGAAACAATCGATAAATTTAATTTGATAGCAAAAAAAAATTGTTATTTTAAAGTAAATGGAAGAAAGGCATGTAGAAGTGCAGTTGGGAAATTTTAGAAATCGTTTTCTTGTAAGTTTCTGCAATAATAATGACAGGGTTTTTCTGATCATAAAACTACATCCTAAAATTGGAACAAAAACTTAACGGGAATTACTAACATTTTCCAATTCTTCTAAATGCTTTTAAATCACTATATGCGTGATTATGAGGAGAATTTATACTCTTTCACGTTGGTGTAATTTAAGTATATTTTCCTATATTCCATATAGATTATTGTTGGAATGAAGTAAGTTATGTCATTCATTGGAAACATTTTACAGGCTATAGGTGAAAATAGAATGTTATAAGTTATGCGTTAATTATATGACGTCACTTAGGGACTAATAATCTATTATTAATGACCGAATACATTTATTTATGCATCAAAAATGCTATTAATGATTCAAAAACAGCTTGCAAGTATAATATTCGCTGCATATTGATTTTAAATTAAAATTAGAAGATTGAATATTAATTTTACTGCAAGTTTACTAAGTTTGAGGTTAGAACAAACTTTCATTAGAATCTTCTTTCCATTATAAAGGATAAATAGAAATATTTTTTGTATTGAATATAGAATATGAAAGTAAATAGTAACCATACGATGATGATAAGCATCTTATTGTATAAACATGAATCTGGTATTTCCCTTTTTTTTATATTTTGCCTGTTCATCTTGCAATTTATTTTAATAATTTGATATTGGGCGTATTTCTTGTTCTATTATTTTATTTAATATTGCAAAATATGTTCAACATATACTGTGTAGTATATTAAAAGATAAAATAACAAAATTCACAATGATGTTTAAATGCAAGCAAAATTTTAATTTAATAGGATTATATCAAAATTTAACAAAAAATATTAATTCTGTTTAACGAATAAAATTTGAACAAGTTCAAAATATGTTACTAATTTATTTTTAGTAATAATGTAATTATTTAATTAAATAACTAAATTTAATTTATTATAACTAAATTATGTTAAATTATTTATAATTAATTGAATTTTTAACAAAATTTTAAATGGAAACAGACTAATAACGAAATTAATTACGAAATACAGTGTTATATAATTTTTTTGATAAAAATATTACATATTTTGTATATAAAATGCGCATTTGAATATTTATTAAATGGAATTTATGTAAAATATTGAGAATTCTTATCGGAATTCTTAATATTTTTATCTTTTTCTATCAGATAATAGGAAAAAAAATTCTTGTTTCATCCATAAGGATTGTGCATCGTTTCCTTAGTTATTCAAACGAATCAAATTGGATTAAAATTGAAATAATTAAGAATTTAAATAATAATCTTAGAATTATAGCCAAATAAAAAATGAAGTTATTAATTCTGAATACAGATTAGTGATTTCTGTTCTTAATTATGCAAATCTTTATATTACAATAATTGAACAATTTTTTTATATTAACATCTTCCATTACGATCATGGATAAAAAACAAATACGCACCATAATTATTCTAATAAACAGCGCATCGATTACTTTTAGAATTTGTCGTGCCGTTTATTAGAAAGCTTTGTTGTCATTCTGTCTTCCATCTGTAGTGTGATCTCGCTAATAACTTTTGAACTAATTGATAGTTTTTCATGAAATTTGATAATGATGTTCTAACTTTAAAGGTCACCTCGACGCTATAAATTTTAATCCTATAGCTACTGAATTACTGAACGTCCGCCATTGTTAAATGGCGGACGTTCAGTAATTCTGAGATACTGTACTTTCTTAATGTATCCTATTTATTTAATTTTCATGAAATTTAGTAGAATATTATCATAGCATTGAATATGATTTCGATGACTCATCAACTAAGGAACTTATCTGGAATCATTTAAAAATGGCGGATGCTCAGACTTCAAGCGTTTTCTGTAATAATTTTGAAACTAATTGATTTTAAATTTCAAAATTACAACCATAATATCAAAAAATCAAATATATATAAAGGAAATTTAATATTTATACAGTAATTATTATTAACAACAAATAAATAAAGATAAAATTATAAATAGATAAATTGCATATAAAACTTAATAAGTTTGTCAGGCCATTAAATCCAAATTTGAAATAGCATTAAATAACCCTGTAGATTCATCCATTTAAAAACAACGGACATTCAATCTTTTAACGTTTCCTTGTAGTAATAATTTTATTTTATATAATTGTCACGAGATGGCGATAACTGTTAAAGCAGGGATAAGTATGACACCTGCATTTTTTCTACATTTTTTAGAGAGTAAATATCATTTACATAAGTTATTATCCTATAAATTAATTGAATTTATTAAATATTGCCCAAGTAACACTAGTTAAAATGATATTTAGTAAACAGTTTGTTGAATGTCATAATTAGCTAGCATAATTAGTGATTACATTAAGGTTAATGTAACATCTTACATTAATTCTAATGTTACTTAAGTTAACATTAAGAAATTAAAACATATCCCCGAAATCATTGAAGATGATTTTGATATTGTATATTTTAATCTTTTAACATTAATTATCCCAAAATAAAGTACTGTACACATTCGGAAAGTTAACAACTTCCCAGAACAGTTTATTTATTTTTAAGCAATATTTAAAATTTCTTTTAACATTACACAAAAAATAAAATATTAAAAATTTTTGTGAAATTACATTTTATACAAATAATGCTAAAAATCACAGTTTTTACTACGATTTCGATTTTTAACAATATAATTTGCATTATTAAAAACAAAAAAAAAATAATAATATATTTGTATCATTAAAAACCCAAAAGATGATAAAAATCATTCATTTGAAGATTTAAATATGCATAATTTTTTCGAATAAGATGTGTTATTTATCTTGCTCTTCATTTTTAATACATTTTATATGCAATTACGTTATTACAATAATAAGATGGAGAGTAATTACGATAATTAGTAAGAGTTTTGATTATCGAAAGAAGCGTTGCCGATCTTAAAATAGTACAGAAAATGCTAAATTATATTCAGGAAAGTTATTTAGTCCATCAATCTTTATCTAATATTACAATCAGTAGTATTGATATACCTAGATTTTAGAGTTTTAGCATTTACTAGAGAGCCATAAAAAGAGTACTCAATCTTTTTGTTATTTTTACCTTTTCGTTTTCTTCAATTATTGTAGGCTACTTATTTTAAATTTTCCCATATATCTTATATTTTTTACTACAACTTTATGATCTTCCTACATTTAAAACATCTTTAAAGTTAGAAGAATAAAGTATTATATATCTTAATATCTAAATTAGAAAAATGGTCGAGTGTTTAGATGGTATTAGATAATTAAAACTATCAAAATTTGCGAAAAGTTTGGTATCCTGAAGAATTTGAATTCTTGACCTTCGGATATTAAATATTTTCGAAAATTAACATAGTCTTAGAAATTTTAATATGCTACTACTATTAGGGATATACATCAACATATAATAATTTTTTCTATAAAAAAATTTATTTAAAATTTGTAACTAAACACTATTTAATTGTCTTAAAAGATAAAAAAATCGTGAGAAATATTAATCGCTAGTCATTCGAATGATATTTATTAATTTTGGCATCTTCTGAGAATGATTTGTGAAATGAGAAACGATTAATTGTTAGATAATATCTATTATATATTTTGTATTCTGATAACATTCGACATTCTCCCATATTCATAAGATGTATGACGTCATTGTAGTTGTACTGCAGTCAGCAGCGTAGCTAGGTTTTTTTTATCAGCAGGTAGACTAATGAAAATGGTGCTAACTCTAAAGACAATATATCTGTACTTTTAGAAACATACAATAGATTAAATTAAAAAAAATAATTTATTTGTAAGACACTGTCATTCGACGTATATACAAAGATCCTTTTATTAAAGACATTGTATAATACGGTACATGTAATGGGTGAATTATAGATGTGAAAATTAACATATTTTTAAAGCATTGAATAAATAAGTTGTGAGATGTGTACAACACTGTATTATTTTTCTAAAAAAGGCGTGACAATACTAGATTTAGATGTCGAGTACAATGCATTTGCTTATCCTACTCTGCCTGAGCCTCTGACTGTAGTGTATGACCGACAACTGATTAAAGAAATTTATATTCGGATGCAAAAAATATATAATTTTCAATGTTGCTAATAATATCATATTTGTTAAAAATAAGGATATAGGTTTGTCTATATTATAGTCGGCTGAACGACAGCATTGAACAACCTTGACTTTTACTTGAAGGAATCGTAGATCGATTCCCCAGTCCCATTCCTCAAAATGTTTCTTTGAGATCCCTCCTTTCACTTCGACTTATCCCATCATGGGCGTGTCTAGTTTGTAGTGGAATTTTAAGTTATCCACACTGAACGTATAATTGACATCTTAACTTGTTTTGAAAATAATAATTCTATATCAAATAAGTGAAAAATAATAGCGTAAAAATTAAAAATCATGCAAGTGACATATCAATATATTCCATAAAAAAAGACTTACAATAAACTTTCCTGTATTTTATGAATACTGTATATTAATCCATTAACACAGGTAAAATTCATTCATTTAAATGAATTTAAAAATAATTTTTATCGTCGAAACTAAATTTTATCAAAACCATTTATCCATCTTAAAAACATCGCAGTTAGTTAATGGATATATAATATCAGTAAATACTGTATGAGCCCTATAATTAATCGATTTTTCATTTCGATTGATATATATTTTGTTTAATTTTTGTTATATGATATACAGCACTATAAATTTTTACATTAACATCTAATGACATTAAAGTTTAAAAAACTTTGTTTCTGCCTATAATTTTTAATCAAAATGTTCATACATAATTTTAAAATTTTTTATATATTTCACTATTTCTAGTTTTATTTACAGTCCTTCAGATTTTAATTTTCAGTTTATTGCTGATTAAACTGCATACAGTCTAATTTCGTATATGAAATAAGTTTATTATACCCTCATAAATGCGGAAGATGTTTGCTAGGAAAGGGAGGGAAAAAACATTCTGATCATTAAATAAATTCATTAAAAAATATAATAAGAATGATTAATATTTTCATTTCTTCATAGAATATTTAATGTAATTTTTTTTATATTTACAAAATGCATAATTTAAAAATATATTCGCCAAACTTTCTTAATTAATAAAATAAATTTATATTTAATAATTTTTATCAATAATTTTAATAATAATATAGCCTTTTATATAATTTATGAAGATAAGTTATTATTATTTAAATAATAATATAAGCGGGAAGATAAAATGAAAAATCTATAACGAAAACAAGATATTGAAGGAAGTCTTACAATAAGATTTTGAGAAATTTTAAAATAAAAGAATACGAAATTTATTACATATATTGTGTCGAAACAAAACG